>NW_026465456.1:0-13810 GCF_026875155.1 Cherax quadricarinatus
TTTCTTTTTGGCCACCCTGCCTTGGTGGGAATCGGCCGGTTGTGATAATAAAAAAATAATTTAGTTATTGTCTGTAAGATTAGTGACGGCGATATGGGTAGCGAGTCTGCTCACAGCCCATATATATTTTCAAAATTTTCCTTCTTTTTTATCGCTTTTTCTTGCATTATTCTTTCTAATATAATAACTGACTATTTGGCATCATAAAACAGTAGGCGGAGCTTATCCGTAGACTTAAAGACAACCAGGAACCATCTGGGAACGCTCGGCTGTGTTCCCGCTCCAGAGAGTGCAAGGAGAAATCACTTCATTATTACGCTTATATCAGCTTATATATCAACTCTACGGCTTATTTATCTATTAGAATTGATCTAATATGATATAATAAACACTATAAATAACATACAAACATGTTATATACTCGAGACTGAATAAAATAAGCCATAATATGGCGAAAGAGACCATCGGGAATATTTCGATATAAATGAGTGATTCCTCTCATGCCGTATTCTTTGGTCTCTGAGTAAAAGAAAACGGTGTTTTGAAGAGGATAACTGCTTTAGAACATCAGTTTACTAAGAAATACACCCCAAAAAAACGCGATTTTCGCGAAAAAAAAAAAAATCGAGACGTCGGGCCGGCCGGCGTTCCAGGCCAATATCTCGGAAGTAACTTATTCACTTAATGTAAATAATTCTTCCTTTATTACTTAATTAAATGGAATAATATTCACAGAAATTGTAAAATAATGATTTCTCTATTTACTAGAGGTATATTTTGGGAAATATTCCAATTATTTTGGGAGTTATGTGGGAGTAAAGGGCAGATATTTTGCAACATTCCAAGAACAAACAAATTTTTTTTTTTTTTTTGTGAAATAAAAATAAGACATTTAGAGGACATTATACTTATGGAAAATTTTCTAGGGGTGATTACCTTTATGTACCTCAACATTTCATGCTTAAAAGTAAACTCATTGGGAGACAACCATATTGTTTACCGTAGTCACCCCGTGTAGACATGTGAGAAAACTTAACCACCCCTGGTCACGGCAAGTGGTTCCTTCGACCTCACAATCTTATCCATATCTATCCGAGACCAGTATGGATTGGATAGCACCCACAAGTACGGTGCTACTAATTAATTGTGGACTGTATAGATTATATTAGGGTAGCTGAATGAAGGGGGGGGGGTAGGTTACACATGGATATATCCATCAAGGAAAAACACTTGTACATAATCTCTCCACTTACCAGATATTCTCTGGTGGTCATTTGATGTAGCTGGATCATTCATAACCTATCCAATTACAACATACCTAACTGGCCAGTATCAGTCTGCTATAACTAGAAGGGTTACTTAACTGTGGGTGATTGATACTCCTTATTTCCTCCATTCACCATCTCATTTCGATGTCCTGCTACACCGACACGGTACTTATTCCAGCAGGATGAGGTATCCGTCGGTTTGTCCTGGTTTAGAAGTCGTGCTTCCATAAAGCTTCACTATCCTCGGTACGAGAATCACGCGTTCACTCGGAGCAGGGCGATCTATTTCACATCCCGCATTCTCTTAACTCATTGCTATTATCACTGATTACATTACCATTCACAAGACGATTTAACGTCTCATAATTATTATACACATTAGAGGTCACTCCATTAAGATCTGAGGCCGATGAGCGAGGATTAACACACGGGTATTTCCCCTGGACACACACCATGGCCGCGCACCAGTCACCCGGTCAAACCATTATTCACTAATTTTACCACCTTTTTACGGTGGTCCCGTAAATCACGTTCCCTCACTCTTCACCAGGAACAGTTACGACACTTCCTATTATGAAATGAGGCCTATATTAATCCTTAGGCCGCCATGAATGCCAATTTCCTGGTTCCATGCTTTCCCAGCCTCCTCACCACATTCAAAACACTCCCGCCTCCCCCATGGCCCGAGTCGACCTATACCCCCGCACATCCGCGCATGCGCAAAGGGAACTCTTAGTAAGTAAGTAAGTAAGTAAATTTATTCAGGTATACACAATACAGTTACATAGAATTATCATACATAGCAGCATATGTGTAGAGAACCTAGGATAACCCAAAAAAGTCAGACAGAGTGACTTATTTCCATTGGGGTCCTTTTACCTTATTATTATAATATAAAGGTTATAATATTTTCTTATTATTCTATAATGAAGATAAGATCTTATTATCATACTAAAAAGACTATCTACTACACGAGGGTCATTAAGACTATCTACAATACGAGGGTCATTAAGACTATCTACTACCCGAGGGTCATTACGACTATCTACAATACGAGGGTCATTACTAGGGATAAGGTAAAATTTACACGTATTTTAGCTAAAAAATAGAAAATCATTCCCCTCCCTTTCTGTTGCTTCATTCATCAGACACTTTTTGGCAGTCTTCTTGAACTGGTTCAAGCTATGACTGGCCTTGACATTTGTGGGTAGTCTGTTCCATTCCTTTATTGCTGTACAATAAAAGGTGTTTGAAGCCTGGCCACTGACTGTGGGTTCTATCCTATTGTCAAATACATTTTTGACTCATATTGAAACATTAAACACCTATTAGGCGCTATAGCTTCGGAAAATCAAAAATTTTCCACAATACTTTTAGAAAGTCGTATTAACATTGTTCTCTCGGCACCAAGTGTCCAAACAACCTTATGTCGTCCCATATAGGAATAAATTTTTACACAAGGGCATTTTCAGTAAATCAGTCTTTTCTCAGTTGTTGTTTGAAGTATATTTTTGATAAATATTTTCAAGAAAGAGTAAAAACACTTTGTCTTGTGCACCAAAACTGGAGGAAATCGGACGGAAAACAAACGAGCTACAATTTTTTGACCGACGGCCCCCTTCCAGGAAAAATTTTCTCCTATTCCGTGTGCTTTAATTTTCCTCAATAGTCACTGATGTGGGACCCTGTCAAAAGCCTTACTAAAGTCCATATACACAGTATCATATTCATTACCATGATCTACCTCCTTAAATACTTTATAGAAAAAAGTTAATAAATTCGTAAGGCAGGAACGCCCCTTTGTAAAACCATGCTGAGATTCGTTGATTAATTTATGCTTTTCAAGGTGGCTACGAACTGCCTCGGCAATTATTGATTCCATAAATTTTTCCCCTATGGAGGTTAGGCTTATTGGTCTAGAGTTCGAAGCTAAGGACCTGTCACCTGCTTTGAAAACAGGTATCACATTTGCCATTTTCCACTTATCTGGCACCATGCCAGTCTGTAGTGATATGTTGAAAAGATTAGCCAGAGGTTTGCTAAGCTCCTCTTTACATTCCTTTAGAACCCTTACATACAGTTCATCAGGGCCTGGGGATTTGTGAGGTTTTAATTTATCTATTTGCCTAAGGACCATGTCACTTGTGACCCTAATCGTGCACAGCTTATTATCATCCTGTTCTACATAATTTATTATTTCTGGAATATCGCTAGAATCTTCCTGTGTAAAAACTGAGAGGAAGTATGTGTTAAAAATTCTACACATTTCCTTATCACTGTCTATTACAACCCAGGAGTCCCAAAGGCCTGTTATCCTGGGTGTAAAGGGAACAAAATAAACACAGCAGAAAAACGTTTGACTTACATTATCCTTCACCAAGTAAGAGCAGAAGTATGTACACTATCAACCAAATCTTTCAGTGGGCTGCAGAAAACAATATGAAGTTTAACGATGAGAAATTTCAATTACTCTGATATGGTAAACATGAGGAAATTAAAACTTCATCAGAATACAAAACAAATTCTGGCCACAAAATAGAGCGAAAAACCAATGTCAAAGACCTGGGAGTGATCATGTCGGAGGATCTCACCTTCAAGGACCATAACATTGCATCAATCGCATCTGCTAGAAAAATGACAGGATGGATAATGAGAACCTTCAAAACTAGGGAGGCCAAGCCCATGATGACACTCTTCAGGTCACTTGTTCTATCTAGGCTGGAATATTGCTGCACACTAACAGCACCTTTCAAGGCAGGTGAAACTGCTGACCTAGAAAATGTACAGAGAACCTTCACAGCGCGCATAACGGAGATAAAACACCTCAATTACTGGGAACACTTGAAGTTCCTGAACCTGTATTCCCTGGAACACAGGCGGGAGAGATACATGATTTTATACACCTGGAAAATCCTAGAGGGACTAGTACCGAACTTGCACACGAAAATCACTCACTACGAAAGCAGAAGACTTGGCAGACGATGCAACATCCCCCCAATGAAAAGCACGTTAAGAGACAACACAATAAGTGTCAGGGGCTCAAGGCTGTTCAACTGCCTCCCAGCATACATAAGGGGGATTACCAATAGACCCCTGGCTGTCTTCAAACTGGCACTGGACAAGCACCTAAAGTCGGTACCTGACCAGCAGGGCTGTGGCTCGTACGTTGGATTGTGTGCAGCCTACAGTAACAGCCTGGTTGATCAGGCTCTGATCCACCAGGAGGCCTGGTCACAGACCGGGCCGCGGGAGCGTTGACCTCCGGAGCTCTCTCCAGGTAAACTATTTACACTATGTACAACAATAGGTATTAGTGCACTCCACGGTAAGCAAGGCAGAATGGAAGCCACTAGAGAGCAGACCGTGCTTCAACCAGCTCTAGAATGGGAATGACAAGGGCAGACAGATGTGTAGTACCCACAACACCTCTGCGATTGTCAAAACCATCTTCTCATTGGCTGGAACCTGGGTACTGATTGAACGACAGTGCCCCATCATCAACGTGGCCTGGTCGGGTGGCCGAGTGGCCTGGTGGCTAAAGCTTCCGCTTCACACACGGAGGGCCCGGGTTCGATTCTCAGCGGGTGGAAACATTTCGACACGTTTCCTTACACTTGTTTTCCTGTTCACCTAGCAGCAAATAGGTACTTGGGTGTTAGTCGACTGGTGTGGGTCGCATCCCGGGGAACAAGATTACGGACCCCAATGGAAATAAGTTAGACAGTCCTCGATGATGCACTGACTTTCTTGGGTTATCCTGGGAGGCTAACCCTCCGGGGGTAAAAATCCTAACGAAATCTTATCTTATCTTAGCCCTTGGTTCGCTGGCTGGGGGAGATAGCCTTTCAATGAGGGTGTGTACATGCGCCGAATAAAGGTTACATACTCTTTGCATGCCACACCCCGCCTCGAGAGGGCTCAGGATTAGGCTCCCACCTTCCATTGGTAACCGTGCCACCATGGCACCATATAATGGGACTGCCTTTCCTCTCAACCATCCAACTCTTAGAAAGAGCTCAAGGCCAAGCCCATGATGACACTCTTCAGGTCACTTGTTCTATCTAGGCTGGAGTATTGCTGCACACTAACAGCACCTTTCAAGGCAGGTGAAATTGCCGACCTAGAAAATGTACAGAGAACTTTCACGGCGCGCATAACGGAGATAAAACACCTCAATTATTGGGAGCGCTTGAGGTTCCTAAACCTGTATTCCCTGGAACGCAGGAGGGAGAGATACATGATTATATACACCTGGAAAATCCTAGAGGGACTAGTACCGAACTTGCACACGAAAATCACTCACTACGAAAGCAAAAGACTTGGCAGACGATGCAACATCCCCCAATGAAAAGCAGGGGTGTCACTAGCACGTTAAGAGACCATACAATAAGTGTCAGGGGCCTGAGACTGTTCAACTGCCTCCCAGCACACATAAGGGGGATTACCAACAGACCCCTGGCAGTCTTCAAGCTGGCACTGGACAAGCACCTAAAGTCAGTTCCGGATCAGCCGGGCTGTGGCTCGTACGTTGGTTTGCGTGCAGCCAGCAGCAACAGCCTGGTTGATCAGGCTCTGATCCACCAGGAGGCCTGGTCACAGACCGGGCCGCGGGGGCGTTGACCCCCGGAACTCTCTCCAGGTAAACTCCAGATATAAAGCAAAACTCTAAACTCAGAGCGAGACAGCAGACAGTAGGGCTAACATAGATCCAAGACACAGGCAGACGGTAGCCCGCGTCCCCTCACTAAAAAAAAAAAAACCCACACAAGGGGACAAAAAAAAAAAAAGAGCTTAAACTGGTTACCACAGGTCCCTAACACATCCTACCTAAAATACTCCTGATAATGTATCTGACAACTTATTTTCTTTGCAGGCAATATGTAATATTCTGAGAGAATAGGGTTGCAGTCATAGACTCCATCTCATGAGCCTCGTATTGTGGTTCTTCATGGCTTGGAGATATACCAGAGGGTTGAGGTCACTGTAGACAATGACCAACCGCAAAGTCTGGCCCACGTAAACATCGAAGTGTTTCAAAGCCAGTACCAACTCGAGGGCTTCTTTTTCGATAGTAGAGTAAGCCCTCTGGTGTGGCTGGAACTTTGACGAGTAGAATGCTACAGGCTGCAATCTCTCGTCCCCGTTTTGTAACAATACTGCCCCATCCCCAGACTCACAAGCATCAACCTGTAATGAGAAAGGTTTGGAGAAGACTGGAGACAAAAGAATGGGTGCAGTACACAATAATCTTTTTGCTTTCTTAAAAGCATTTTGACATTCTGGGGTCCAGTTAAAGGGAACTTTGTGACTGGTAAGAGAAGTAAGAGGGGCTACAAAATCTGAAAACTTTTACAGAATTTTCTGTAAAAACCCTATTCATGCCTAGGAAACGTTGAAGAGATTTCCTATCATGGGGAATTGGGTAATCTTTAATGGCAAGAACTTTAGCATATTTAGGAGCAACTTTACCACTACCTACTTCATGGCCCAGAAAAGTAACAGTGGCCTGGCCAAAGGAAGACTTAGATAAATTAACAGTTAAATGGGAACTCTGAAAGGTCTCAAAGAGAACCTTAAGCCTAAATAGGTGTTGATTCCAAGTATCAGACACCACTACGATGTCATCTAGGAAAGCTGCCATGCCTTCAATAGCCTGATGGATAAGTTTCTGGAATGAAGAGAGTTTTTCATTCCGAAGGGGCTAACTGTATATTGATAATGACCTCCTGGAATTACAAAGGCAGAGATTTCCTTCGCCTTATCTGTCAAAGGTACCTGATAGTAACCTTTAAGATCTAACTTGGACACAAAAGTAGCCTTACCCACAAAGCCGATTATGTCATCCAGACGAGGAAGAGGGTAAGCATCTGTGATTGTGACCTCATTCACTGTACGGTAGTCTGTACACATACGAAAACCTCCATCAGCTTTTTTTAAGAAGGATGCACGATGAAGCCCATGGACTAGACGACTCCTCCACTAACCCATGATCTAACAGAAATTCTACCTCCTGCTGAAGTAGCTTCTGCTTTTCAGGATTAGCTTTGTAGGGGGAGAGTTTAATAAGTTTAGAGTTTCCCACATCTACGTCATGATAACCTAACGTACATTTTTTCGGCACATCCGAAAAAATATCAGGGCATGGCTGTAGAGGCGCAGCTAAACTTGTTGCTTGAGTTTCAGATAGCCCCACCATTAAAAGGCTAGGGTCCTTGAGGAGGACAGAGTTTGGAAGCTTGACATTAATTTCAGAAATAGAGTGCAAAGAGTCAGAGTCGTCCTCAGAGGTAGAGGACAGAGTCATTACTGGGACTATCTGGTGTATGAAAAGATTTTAATTGATTAATATGGTAAGTTTTAGTTTTTGAGGTCTTATCAAAGGGAGATACCACATAATTTACATCAGATAATTTACTTGCAATTTGCATAGGTCCCGTAAATCTAGCTTTCAAGGTGTGGCCAGGTATAGGTTCCTGTACCAACACCTTGTCTCCTGGATGGAAGGAGCGGAATTGTGCATTTCTGTCATACCTCTGTTTCATCTTGTTTTGAGCTGCCTTTAGGTTAGCCTTGGCTAACTGACGTGCCACCTGCAACCTTGAAGACGGGTTATAGAGTGTTGAGCTAACGTCTTCTCCCATCCATCCTTCTTTGAGCACCCGAAGAGGACCTCGTACATTGTGCCCAAAGATCAGCTCAAACGGACTACACCCGGTAGACTCTTGCACCGTTTCTTGCACTGAGAATAGCAATAAAGGTAGTGATTCATCCCCGTCTGTAGGAAAATGCATATAAAAAGTTCTCATCATGGTTTTTAACGTCTGATGGAATCTTTCCAAGGCGCCTTGGGACTGAGGATGATAGGCAGTGGATAAGTTGCGGATTATCCCTAACCTAGTTAATGCTTCCCTGAATGCTTTGGCAGTGAAGTTAGTATCTTGATCACTTGGAACAGATTTAGGAATACCAAAACAAGAAATAAATCTGGTTAAAGCCTTGAGAATGGTTTTAGTATTAATACTGCACATGGGAATTGCTTCTGGATATCTAGTTACTCTATCCATAATGGTAAATAAGTACTGATTTCCAGACTTTGACTTAGGTAGTGGACCTACACAATCTATAATTAATTCTGCAAAAGGTTTTCCATCAGCAGCTATAGGCTGGATAGGTGCAGGTTTAATGGAATGTCCAGGTTTCCCAACTTGCTGACATTCTCAGCAACATCGGATATGATTCTTCACATCCTGCCTTAATTTTGGCCAATAAAATTCTTTTGTGATTCTATATAATGTTTTAGTAATTCCTAGGTGACCTCCTAATGGAGTATTATGAGCTATATTCAATATTTGAGGTCTAAACTTTGTTGGAACCACTAACCTGTCTGACAGTTGCCGGCCCTCTATCTCCTTACCAGTCTCAGTGCAAATCAAATAGTCGTTTTTAAGTTTATACTTGACCGGATGATCCAAAAAGGATTTACCCATGCCTGCCTGAAAAGCGAAATTCAAAGAAGGGTCCTTTCATTGTTCATCCCGGAAGGACAGTTCCTCGGGCATGGAAACAGATATATCTGCAATCCTGCAACCCTGGAATAGGAAGGCTTGATCTGGGTCTGTTCACTTGATCTACGAGGCCCTGGCCAGTTTTCCTCGTAAAACAAAGTGTCTATTCCGAGATCGGAGTCGTCCAAGGATAGGTCAACATTCTCGCCAGACAACCCTTGGGATGTTGCCAAGTTATGGCAACACCGGAGAAGAATTAATCATTATGGGTTCAGGACATACACTAACAGTGGTAATATTATTACCCAGTAATAACATGGCATCTTTCATAGGGAATCCTTCGGATATACCCACAGTCAAGTATCCAGTGTTATATTTGCACTGTACATAAATTCTATGCAAAGGGATAGAAAAGACAGCTCCTACGAATGCTTCCAGCAAAACAGAGGATTGTAATGAATTGTTTTCAGAAAGGGGAAGTACTCCCTCTCTTATAAGTGAGCAATATGCTCCAGTATCTCTGAGGTTCTGACTTCAGTTGTTTTTGAGTCTTATCTCTACTTCTTTCAAGGTCATGTTACTAGGGACACTATAGATTTTCCCAATGGGCTGGGGTTTTTGGGGGCAGTTGGGAGGGATGTGATCTACTTTATTACAGAGGAAGCAGACAACAGGTTTTGCCCTTAATTCCCTGCTGACGTTGCAACTGGTGTCGCTTGGCTGGTGTCTCTCTGGATTACTGTTGTCGAGTTGCACCATGTTGGGTGGTTTGTCTCTCACCAGGTGGACCATACGCTGAGTAGTGTGGCTCACCAGGTGACTTAGGGGGAAAATTGCGTTCGCGCCTGAACTTCTTTATTTTTTGTTCGATTTCTTTCATTTTTTTTGTACGTAAAGAAGCACCTTTCAATAGTAATGTGACCAAGTTTCAATAAGATAGCTTAAAAAACAACTGAGAAAAAAATTATTTACTAATAATCATTCATATTGAACAGTATTTTCGTAATGGGACTTGGAGAAGCTGTTTTGGCATTATCTACGCATAAAACAATGCTAAACTGTATTTCTGATGATTATCCCAACTGTAATTTATCCTTTCTTCATTCTTAAAAAAAATAAAGTTTGTATGGTTTTGACATTCAGCCAAATATCTGACTTTTGCCCTCACAAAAATAAAAAACAAATTATGATATCTCAGTTTACTACTCACCAGCTTGTAAAACAATCTTTCCTTTATGTTCTCTGTGAATTTCATTGCATTCCTGCTATTATTAACGAAAATAAAATCATATATATGTGAATAACTTACTTCCGAGATAATCCGCAAAACAGCCGGGTCACCAACTTTTTTTTTTTTTTTTTTTTTTTGAGAAAATAGCATTTTTCTCAGCATTACAAGTGTATATCATAGTTACCCATATCCATTTTCTTTAATATAAGGACCCTGGAGTGATAGAAGGAGAATGGAAGCCCATCCCTAACTATGGGAATCTTATATTCCCGTGGGAACGCTCTAGGCATGTTGCTATATATTATTCTGGAGTATTTACCATATTTCTTTGTTATTTATATTTTTTATTGTGTCATATTAGATCAATTGTGATAGATAAATAAGCCGTAGAAGCTATAATAGCGTTATATTGAAGCATATTCCCCGGCCATCCCGAGACTGGAATTTTCCATGACGTCAGCAAAATGTTGCCAGGAGGTTCCTGGTTGGCTGGAAGTCTATGTATAAGTCCCACCCACTGCATTATGATGCTAAATCGTCAATTATTATCTTAGAAAGAATAATACAATAAATACACGAAAAAAAAGAAACGGAAAAAAATTAAAATTGACGACAGGTGAGCAGACCTGTCGCGGGTAGTGACGTCACCCTAGGTGACTCAAGAAATCGTAATGACACGATTGCAAATAAACCATACCCCCGGCCGGGATTGAACCCGCGGTCATAGAGTCTCAAAACTCCAGCCCGTCGCGTTAGCCACTAGACCAGCTAGCCACAATAAGATTCATCCAACTAGGTATATTTCTACACCATAGGAAGGTTAGCACAGGCACCTCTGTGACCACAAATGCAAGTTTTTACAGACGAATCTCTGTAAAAACTTGCATTTGTGGTCACAGAGGTGCCTGTGCTAACTTTCCTATGGTGTAGAAATATACCTAGTTGGATGAATCTTATTGTGGCTAGCTGGTCTAGTGGCTAACGCGACGGGCTGGAGTTTTGAGACTCTATGACCGCGGGTTCAATCCCGGCCGGGGGTATGGTTTATGGTCACCCTAGGTGTTTTAAATGACCATAATTCCTTGTAGGAATGTCGTAGAATAACGATTCTTATACCATTGTGTTGCCAGAGAGTTAAGCTATTTTTCTATAAGATTAACTCAATTTGTGAATTTTTCAATAAAATTTTTCGTTCGCGCTGAGCCCGCTCTATTTACCCCTTAGTTGGCTGATGTAGACGTTCTCCCTCCGGCTGGCACTTCATCCTCCAAATTTGTCTGGGCTGCCTCCAAGTGAGTCGCCTACCCTGGCAAACTCTGTTGACACCGAGCTCTGAGGTCGGTACCTCAGCCTCACAAGTGGCTTATAGGACAGATTTTCACAAATGGTTGATGTTGCAAGAAACTCGCCTGCATGCACGTATAAAGGACTAACTTACTTGGTGTTGCAGCATATATCCTGATCTTCAACCTTCCTAAGCTTAGCCCCTTTGGACTTTCCCTCAGAAACCACGTGCAACCAGGAGCCTTAATTCCTGCAATATTCAATCAATATTAGTGGCCTGCCTGCACCTCAGAAATTCCTATATCCAAGAGGGTGTGTATCCCCTAGTATAACTATGCAGACACGGACACTAGCTTCTAGACTGACAAAAGACGCTGGTACATACTGGGCATGCACTGCCAGCTGCACACAGGCCCACAGATCAACTCACAATTTTTCCCAGACACTGGCTAGAAAACATAAGAGAAAGTGGAGGTTTTGTCTTACTGTACGGGCCTGACGGAGGAGGTCATCTATGGTACATCGAAGTGCCTCCACCAGGTTTTCCCAGGTCTCATATGTGAAGACACGTGGGGGGCGCCGTCTGCTGATCACGGCACGTCTTGTCCAGGTGGTGTATGGTCATAGAAGGACGCTATTGTGTCTTTGAGACCTGCACCTCGTAGTTCAAACTAGGGCTGCCAGTTCTCCCTAGCTAACTTAACCTAGTGTTTGCCTACATTATCGGCCTATTGCTACCTATGTTAAGGTCTTAGGTCTACATTATTATTATCTACAGTTGCCTCAATAATCCTAATATTAGTGTACTAACAGTAAACTATCTACTTCTTCCCTGAAGGGTAAATCTACAAATTAATAAGTGCTTACCATCCACGCCAACTTGCAGGAAAACGCTTTTGTTTGGGTGGGTTTAAGGGCCAACCAGCTCAGCCGTTCCATTACGGCCATGCTGGGACCCCCTTTGTATGCCGTATTTGTCCTGTGGAACTTTAGGGACCAAATAAATTTCCACAAGGCTGTTGAAAAGAGAGATGGGACTGCTCGGACAAGGAGAGGTTTGTTTCAAAGGAATCAGCCAATCTGGCTGCCTCCAATGTAGTGGTTAAGTCATGATCCTGCAGAAAGACTCTAGCCTCTGGTCCCACAGACTCCAGCAGGTTGTCAACCAGGACAAGCTGCACGAGATCATTAAAGTTTATTCTCTATGAGGATTACAATGCTGAGTTTACAGAATTTGGTTATTTTGTGGTTTACATGTTTACCTGGAGTTTACCTGGAGAGAGTTTCGGGGGTCAACGCCCCCGCGGGCCGGTCTGTGACCAGGCCTCCTGGTGGATCAGCCCCTGATCAACCAGGCTGTTGCTGCTGGCTGCACGCAAACCAACGTACGAGCCACAGCCCGGCTGATCAGGAACTGACTTTAGGTGCTTGTCCAGTGCCAGCTTGAAGACTGCCAGGGGTCTGTTGGTAATCCCCCTTATGTGTGCTGGGAGGCAGTTGAACAGTCTCGGGCCCTGACACTTATTTGTATGGTCTCTTAACGTGCTAGTGACACCCTGCTTTTCATTGGGGGGATGGTGCATGTTGCCAAGTCTTTTGCTTCGTTTGTGGGGTGATTTTCGTGTGAAGTTCGGTTTCTAGTCCTCTAGGATTTCCAGGTGTATATAATCATGTAAACTCTCCTCCTGCGTTCCAGGGAGTAAGGTTTTAGAAACCTCAAGGTCCAGAATTGAGGTGTTTTATCCTCCTTATCGCCCGTGAAGTTCTCTGTAAATTTTCTAGTCGGCAATTTCATGCCTTGAAAGGTGTTAGAGTGCAAGCAATATTCCAGCCTAGATGAACAAATTTACCTGAAGAGTGTCATCATTGGCTTTGGGCCTCCCTAAGTTTTGAAGGTTCTCATTATCCATCCTGTCATTTTTCTAGCAGATGCGATTGATACAATGTTATGGTCTTGAAGGTGAGATCCTCGACATAAAACACTCCAGGTCTTTGACGTTGGTGTTTCGTTATTTTGTGGCCAGAATTTGTGTTGATTGATGAAGATTTAATTTCCTCATGTTTACAAATATCTGAGTAATTGAAATTTCACGTGAACTTCATATTGTTTCCGCAGCCCACTGAAAGTTTGGTTGTGTCCACCTGGAGCCCTTTCTGTGTCTGCAATGGAAGACCTGTCATGAGATTCGGGTGTCATCTGCAAGGAAAACACGGTGCTGTGGCGAAAATCCTTTTCTATTCGGATATGAGGATGAGGAACAAGATGGGGCTAGTACTGTGCCTTGTGGAACAGGCTTTTCACCCTAGCTGCCTGGACCCTTTTCTCGTTGGACTACCCTGTGTTCTGTTAGGGGAAATTATAGACCCTCGACCCACTTTTTCCTTTTATTTCCCTTTTGCATGCATTTTGTGCGTATTAGCCATGATCACACTTGTCGAAGGCTTTTGCAAAATCTGTATAATTTTTCATCTGCTTTTTTTGTCTTCTAGTGCATTTAGGACCCTTGTCGGGAAAAAGTAAC
>NW_026465457.1:0-34855 GCF_026875155.1 Cherax quadricarinatus
TGACTAACCCCCCGGCTTAATGATGTGTTCTTTTTTTTTTAATCTAATTTTTAACTGGATCAATTATGTCCCTTAAGCTCCTAAGTAAATGGAGACACAATTTGATTCTTTTTAAATTTTTAAAAAATTTTCCTTTTATAAAAGGGGGCCGAATATATCTAAGCGGCTAGGTGCAGATGGGCTATTCAGGGTTTTAAAGGGTCTACTCCCATTGGAACATATTCTGTGAACATATAAAAAATACGCTGCAAATAATATAAACCCAAATTCCAGGGATGAACTTTTCTCCAGGTAGGGACAATCAATAAAAAATACTATTTCTCCGGTTTGGGGATGTTTACATCTTTATTTCATTACTATACCTGCTGCCTCCCATTTGACTAAGAACCCTACTGGTAGACAAACTTTTTCAAAAAATAAAGAACCCATTTTTGCACAGTGTTTTAATCACAACTTGTCGAATTTTATACCATTTGCAAAGATTGCCCGTAGTTTTGACGTACCAGGGGTAAAGACCGCTGTTGTTGGGACCGGGCCCCACCACAGGTCCCCCTAGCCCCCGAAGCACGAGTCACGTTGACCCCACCACCGAAACATACCTCCCGGGAAAAACACGATTTATTATTATTATTATTATTATTATTATTATTATTATTAAAATTTATTTTTGTCTGTGCTGTTGTTAGATCAACCAGAGATTACATAAAACGATAATGGAAATGAGGAAAGTTTCCTTACTGCCGGTACAAAAAACCCCCACAAAAAGAGAGAACTCGACGACGTTTCGGTCCGACTTGGACCATTGACAAATCACACCGCGAGACTGGGGCCAAGCGGGCCGAAACGTCCGAAGTCTCTCTTTTATGTGCGGGTTATTTTTTTATCGTTCCAGTCCGGTATTGTGCCTTTTTTTTACTTTCTGCGGTTTCAGACTATAAAATAACGTTTAAAGGCAACTTCAAGGGGTGGGCAGATTCCTCGTTTCCATTTTTCCGTCCATCATCGGACGGAAAAAAATGGACGGTAGGCCCCTGGATGGTACACGCTGCCAAAAAAAATCTCCCACCGGTTTGCAAGTGTTCTAATGTTGCAGGGTTGTTTTTGTTTCGTTACCGGCTGTTTTTCAAAATTTACATTATAATAATATTATTAATAATTAGTAACTAATGGCAAATTTTTTACTCATAAAAACATGGTAAATAAAAATTCAGAACGTAAAGGAAAACTTTGATGTTTAGTAAAGAAGCCAGGTTTCCGTCATTTCATACTTTCTCTCAACCGACTTTGTTTTTTAATTTCTTTTCAGAAACCCTCCCCGGCCCTTCTGATTCTCCCCTCGGCCCTACTCTGCACCCACTAGTCTCTGCCCTTCGTATCCTACCCTGCCCCCTTGTGGGATTAGATCTGACTGCATAAAAATAAACCATAAAGATGCTTAAACCCCAAAATGGAATTCAAGTAAGCTCTCATTGTGTACGCTGAGGTATTTACGACCTCGATGTACGTGAGGCAATAAGACCTCGATGTACCTGAGGTATATACAACCTGGGGGTAAAATAACTTTTGTCTTGTGTGAAATGTTCAGTTTAAAAAATTTTGTTTGCGGGAAAATGGTTGTTTGAGGCACTTCCCGGGGCGGCCTCTGAATTTGGGGTCATTCCCAATTCTGGGATAAAGGCCGAGCTAGGCCCTTAATGACCCCACGCACCGATCTAACTTACTTCAAGACCCTAACGCACCTGATCTATCTTAATTCATGACCCTCCACACTCGGTAACTATTACTAAAGCCTGAAGCATCACCTGTCAGGGAAAAAGAGCGTTGTTATAAATGGTTGCACAATCGCGGCTGTGAATGATATTTTCCCCCGTCTGGAGGATTGGTGTCGGGGCCTCTCTCAGTGAGCCCCCGCCTCCACCGTAGCCTGCCGCCCCCCCCAGGAAGGGGCTGTTCTAGGTTGGCAGGGGGCAGAACACGGGGGACACGTTCCGTAGGGAGGGCAAAAAACCACATTCTTGATCTTCTCTTCCGAAACTCAGCGTGTTTCAGGGGGGCTTTAATTAAGGAAAAGGAATATGAAATTTAGAGACGACTGTTAAAAGCACTTGAAATCCGACGGAAAAAATAGGAAAAAAAAATATAAAATTACTAGGGGACAGCAAACCGTAAAGCAGCATGGTCAAAATTTATAATTAAAAATCAGTCTGTATGACCCTGGTGGGGTTTGCGCCTGTTTTGATTTTAATTAATTTAAAAAACATAAAAAAAGGAAAAAATGCAGCAGGGCCCACTGGCCCCCGGGCGGTCCAATTCCCCCCCCCCCCCCTTAAACCTGGGAGAATTGGACCTTGACCTAGTCAGGTCAGGTCACATCCATTAAGGGAAAGGAGCACGGCATTGACCTAGTAGCACAACTAGTCAGGTCCAACTCACACCCACCCCCACCCACTCATTATTTATCCAACCAATTTTTTAAAAATACACAACGCCCTTTCTTCTATGACGGTACTCGGGGTTTGTTTTCCCCTCATCCACAATTATTACCAACCAGGCTTTCCTATATCCTTCCGAAGCTAATTTTTCCAATTTTAAAACCATTTCTGGGGAGTCCTTCTATACTAGATATTTTTTTGCACGCTATTTACTTTTCCCTTTTATTCCTGTTTCCATTTCTACACCCATCTATCCTTCCTAAAACTTCGCCTTTCTAGAGAGTGCAAAATTTAGGGGCCTCAGTCTACCCCTCATAGGGAAGATTTCTGATACATGGGATCATCTTTGTCTTCCTCCTTTGTACGTTTTCCAAGCATTTTATGTCCATTCTGTAATACGGTGACCAAAACTGCGCAGCAAAATCAAAGCAAGTCCAACCAAAGATATATAGAGTTGAAGAACAACCTGAGGACTTCTATTATTTATATTTCTTGCTATGAAGCCAAGGATTCTGTTAGCTTTATTGCGAACACTTGGTTTCAAAATTTTAAGATCTACAATTAATAATAATCAAAAACATTGTAATGCAATGGGGTTTTTTAAGTGCCTTAGAGTATACAACGTATACGTACTGCTGAAGGGAACTGTAGCGTTGAGTCTGACGAGACAATGTCGTCACTGACGGTGCCAGGGGTGGTGAAGGACGGGTGAACGGATGACGCTGGCCGGGGGTAAAGGGTTTAGGTGCGGTGGAGCACAGTTACTACCGTCACAATCCGGGTGGGTAGACAAATTGTTCTCTCCCCAGGGGGATCACCGTTCTAACACAAACAAGGATTTTACCATTATATATATATATATAAAATATATATATAATATATATATATATATATTATATATATATATATATATATATATAATATAATTATGTCGTGCCGAATATGTAAAACTGGTCAGTTAGCAAAAACTCATTTAAAATTTAGTCTTTCCAAAAAATTTTCTCTTAACGTTTAAAGATAAAATTTTTTTTCATTAATGTTAAAGTAAAAATTTATAATTTTGCACCAAAAAGGGAACTCAGAAACTTACCTAACCTTATTATAACAAGAGCAATTTATTTTAGCCTAACCCAACTAAATATTTTTTTAGATTTGTTTACAATAATTTAATACTAAACAAACACAGTGAAATATATTTTTTTCGTTAGGTTCAGAATGATTTTGGCGAAATTATTGCATAAAAACAAATTTTAATTTGTCCTATATAGCAAGATGAGCGTTGCTATTTAAGCCAAGATCGCAAGTTCTGCCTAATCGGCACGACATATATATATAAAATATATATATATATATATATATAATATATATATATATATATTATATATATAATATATATATATATATATATATATATAAAATTATATTATAAAGTATATATATATATATATATATAATATATATATATATATATATAGATATATATAATATATTATATTATATGTATATATATATATATATATATATATATATATATATATAATATATAATATATAATATATAATATATATTAATATTATTATTATTCTTATCACAATGGCCGATTCCCACCAAGGCAGGGTGGCCCGAAAAAGAAAAACTTTCACCCATCATTCACTCCATCACTGTCTTGCCAGAAGGGTGTTTTACACTACAGTTTTTAAACTGCAACATTAACACCCCTCCTTCAAGTGCAGCACTGTACTTCCCATCTCCAGGACTCAAGTCCGGCCTGCCGTTTCCCTGAATCCCTTCATAAATGTTACTTTGCTCACACTCCAACAGCACGTCAAATATTTAAAAAAAAACCCTTTGTCTCCATTCACTCCTATCAAACACGCTCACGCATGCCTGCTGGAAGTCCTAGCCCCTTGCACACAAAACCTCCTTTACCCCCTCCCTCCAACCTTTCCTAGGCCGACCCCTACCCCCGCCTTCCTTCCACTACAGACTGATACACTCTTGAAGTTATTTTGCTTCCTCCATTCTCTCCACATGTCCGAACCACCTCAACAACCCTTTTCACCCTCTGGACAACAGTTTTTTGGTAATCCTGCACCTCCTCCTAACTTCCAAACTACAATTCCCCTGCATTATATCACACCACACATTGCTCTCAGACATGACATCTCCACTGCCTCCAGCCTTCTCCTCGCTGCACATTCATCCCCATGCTTCACACCCATATAAGAGCGTTTGGGAAAACTATACTCTCATACATTCCCCTCTTTGCCTCCAAGGAAAAAAGTTCTTTGTCTCCACAGACTCCTAAGTGCACCACTCACCCTTTTCCCTCTATCAATTCTATGATTCACCTCATCTTTCATAACCCATCCGCTGACACGTCCACTCCCAAATATCTGAATACATTCACCTCCTCCATACTCTCTCCCTCCAAAACTGATATCCAATCTTTCATCACCTATATATATATATATATATATTTTATATATATATATATATAAATATATAATATATAATATATATATAAATTTTATATATAAATATATATAATATAAATGATATATAATGTAGTTATATATATAAAATAAAATATGTATTACTTGTGGTTGAGGATTTCAATGCTAATGGTAAAAATGTGGAGGGAGTAGTAGGTAAATTTGGGGTGGCCAGGGGTAAATGAAATGGGAACCTTTAATTGAGCTATGTTGTACAAGGGGTTTGGTAATAAGTAATACATATTTTATAAAAAAAGAAGATAAATAACAAGGAAGATATAGCAATGTAATAAAAAATAGTTTGTTAGATTAAATTTTATTGGTGGATAAAAGGTTGATGGTAGGTTTCCCAGGATGTACACGTTTAAAAGGGGCAAATGATATATGGGATCTTTATTTAGTCATAGCTACAGTTAGAGTAAGAGGTAGATGGGACAAGGGGAAAAAATGGCAACAACAAGAGGGAGGTTAAAGTGTATAAACTAAGGGAGGAGGAAGTTTGGGTGAGATAAAAAGCAACTATTGGCAGAAAGGTGGGATGTTGCAAAAGTACGAGTAGTGGGGGGTTGAAGAGGGTTGGGAAAAGTTTTAAAAATACAGTATTAGAATGTAAGGCAAAGTTGTGGTTATAGAGGGTGGGGGTAGGAGGAAAGAGGAGTGTTTGGTGGAATGATAAGTAAAGGGTGGATAAAAGAAAAAAAAGGTAGCTTAAAAGGGGTTTTTCACAAAGCAAAGTGAAAAGAAGAGTAGAGAAAATTGGAGGTAAAAAAAAAGGGAAGAGAGTGGGGGAAAGAGTGCAAAAGGAGAGCAGATGAAGATGGAGAGGCACGTCAAGAAATTTTTTAAAATGAAAATAAAAAAAAATTGGATGTTTTAAACAAGTTTAAGAAAGCCTAGAGAACAATGGATTTGCCCGTTAAAATAAAAAGGGGTGATTTAGTAAGGGGGAGATGGGGGTTTTTGGGGGTAGATGGGAGAATATTTTGGGGAAATATTTTGAATTCGACGAAAAAGGGGGGGTAATTTCTCACGGCCGGAGATGCCCCATCTTTTAGGAGTGAAAAGACAAATGAAGTGTGGGGAAAGGTTTGGTGGAACATTACGTAAATAAAAGGGGGGGAAAGCAGCTGAATGAGGGAAATGACAGAAAGTTAAAAGCGGGGGGGAAAAGTTTTTGAGGGTTTTGTATTTTTTTTAATATATTATGAAATGGGGGAAGGTACCTGGGGTTTTGGGTGGAGAGCTTTTTAAGTCCTTTTAAAAGGGGGAAAGGGGGGGACAAAAGAGTTTGAAAAACAAAGAGAAAAGTTTACTGATATACCAGGAAAATGACGGTAGGTTTATTATTGAAAGAATTAGAGGTAAGACAAATGTAGTTTTTGGATGAAAAGGGATTTTTTAGAGGGGGAGGAGAGTGTAGATAAAGTGTTTCTTTGAAGCATATTTTAAACAGTTTTTTAATAAAGTGGGAAGTTTTTTTTTGCTTTTATGGATTTAGAAAAGGCAATGATAGAGGGAAAGGGGACAAGTGGCAGATGTTGCAAGTTTTGGAATAGTGGAAAATTACTAAAGCTGTAAAGAGTTTTTATGAGGATAGTGAGGCTCGGGTTAGGGTGTAAAGAAGGGAGACTACTTCCCGGTAAAATGGGTTTTAAAGACAGGGATGTGTAATGTCCCATGGTTTTTTAATAAAATTTATAGATGGGGTTTAAAAGAATAAATGCAAGGGTTTTTCGGAGAGGGGTGGGATTAAATTTATGGGGAATCAATACAAAATGGGAATTGACACAGTTACTTTTTTGCTGAGAACTGTCTTATGGGAGATTCTAAAGAAAAATTGAAAAGGGTTAGGGGGCGATTTTTTGGGATGTGTGTAAAGGTAGAAAGTTGAAAGTGAGCATAGAAAGAGAAAGGGGCGATGAGGGTATAAAATGATTTAGATGAAGAAAAATTTGGATACAAGGGGGGAGGAGAGAAAGGAAAATAAATTTTTTTCAATTTTTTGAGAGTTGACGGTCAGCAGATGGATTTTTTGAAGGATGAGGTTAATCATAGTTTTGATGAAGGAAAAAGGTGAGGGGTGCGTTGGGTATATGTGGAGTCAAAAAACTTATCTATGGAGGCAAAAAAGGGAATGTATGAAAGTATATGTACCAACACTCTTATATGGGTGAAGTTTGGGTTCTAAATACGCAGCGAGGAAGGTGATGGACTGAATGTCCTGTCTGAGGCAATGTTGGTTAAAATTATGCGGAAAATTCGGAGTGGGAAATTGGGAGGTGTGGAGTTTTTAAAAGTATATCAGAGGGCTAAGAGGGGTTTTGAGGTGTTTTGCATTTAGGAGAAGGGGATCAAAGTAGAATGACATGGAGGCATAAAAATTTTGTAGGAAGAAGGCGGATGGGGGTCTTTTCGAAAATTTTGGAGGGGGGGTAAAGGAGGTTTTGGGGGGAAAAGGGTTTTTGGATTTTCCAGCAGCGTGCATGAGCAGTTAAAGGGATAATGGAGACGAAGGGTTTTGGGGACCTACAGGTTTTGGGGAATGGAGCAGGTAATTTAGTAAAGGGGATTCAGGGAAACCGGTTTTTTTTCATATAGCGGACTTGATTTCCTGAAATGGGAAGACAATCCTCACTTTAAGGGGGGGTTTTTGGGATTTTTGGCAGTTGGGGAGGGATATTTTTTGTGTACTTTACTATATGCTTCTAAACTTTTTGTATTCTGAGCACCTCTGAAAAAAACAGTGTTTATGTTTGAGTGAGGAAAAAAATATTTTAAAATGAAATATTTTCTTTTTTGGGATTTTTTCTTTTTTTTGGTCCCCGCCTCGGTGGGAACGGCCGACTTGTTAATAAATATATATATTTTAAAAATATATAAATATATATAAATAAAAATATATATATATATATATATTATATATTAAAATATACATAATATATAATAATATATAAAATATAATATTAAAATATATATATATATATATATATTTATTTTTATATAATATAAAAATTTTATATAAAAATTAAAATAATATATAAAAAATATATAAATATATATTTTATAAAAAATATATGTCGGCCGAATTTAAAACTGGCAAATTTGCAAAACTCATTTAAAATTAATCGTTTCCCCAAAAATTTTCTCTTTTACTTAAAAATATATTTTTTTTTTTAATGTTTTTTGTAATTTTTTTTTTAATTTTTTCACCAAAGAAACTAAAAACTTACCAACCTTGCAAACAAGCAATTTATTTTACTTAACCCAAATAAATAATTTAGATTTTTTTACATAATTAATACTAAACAAACACAAGAAATAATTTTTTTTTGTTAGGTTCAGAAAGATTTGGCGAAATTTTGCAAACAAATTTTCGCTTGTCCATATGGCAAGAGAGCTTTCATTTAAGCCAAATCGCAAGTTCTGCCCATTTTGCCGACATATTATATATATATATTTATATATAATTTTTATATATAAATAATATATAAATAAATAATAAATTATTTATAATGAGGGGTCCACCTCGGGGTTTAAATTGGGACCCATAGCCTCGAGAAATGGATAAAAAGACTTCAAGGAAGAATATTTGGATTTTTTCCTGAAGCCTTTAATATTCCACTTTTCCCCACCACCCCATCTTTTGATATATTTTTTTTTTTTCTAATAGGAATATTTTTTTTACATAATATGGTACGAAAAATTTAAAAAGATACATTGTTGATATAAAGGTGACATAACGATACATTTGTTTTTGTGTGTATCACCGATTATAAGGGGAAAATCTCATCCAGCTCCTCAGAGCTGGGGCGTGTGCCCCCAAAATATAATTTTATATAAATAATATATATATAAAAATATATATATATATAATATATATATATATTATATATATATAAATATATATATATTTAAAGTCTGCCGAATATTAAAATGGTCAATTAGCAAGACTCATTTAAAACAAGTCCTTTTTAAAATTTCTTTTATACGTTTAAAGATATATTTTTTTCATTAATGTTTATGTCAAAATTTATAATTTTTGCACCAAAAAAAACTTAGAAAACTTTCCTAACCTTTATAACAAGCGCAATTTTTTTAGCCTAACCTAACTAAATATTTTTTGATTTTTTTTACAATAATTTAATACAAACAAAAATGAAAAAATTTTTTTCGTTAGGTTAAATGTTTTTGGGGAAATTATTCATAAACAAATTTTCCTTTCCCAATACAAAGAGCGTTGCTTTTTTAAACCAAGATCGCAAGTTCTGCCTATTCGCACACAAATATATATATATTAAAAATATATATAATATATATATATATTTAAATATATAAAAAATATATATATATATATATAAATTAAATATATTTAAAAACCCAAAACTCCGAATATGGCGCACAAAACCCGAATCAACCTTTAAGGGACTGAAACTGTCACTAGAGGGTTGGCAAGGGGTCAGGCAACCCTCCCATGCGAAGGGGGGGGGATAGGGGGCGCAACCAACGCAGGTAGCTTTAACCTGCATTTGTCTTCGTGTTTGGCTTCCAGTGGATTATCAAGAAGATTGTTCCCGAACGGTTACTGAAGCAGCCGTGCGGGAGAAACCCTTGCAATTCCCCCCGGTAACCCCTCCTCCCAAAAAGCACAAACAGCCCCACGGGACAAACCCATCATAGAAAAAAAAAGCCAACATAATCCACCAACTCTTCAGGAAAGGAAAAAGCTCGTCTCCTACGGGAAGGGACCACACTCAGGAGAATCCTTCTAGCTTTCCCAATTCCTCCCGGCCTTGCCGACCCAAAGGCCTTTTTTGGGTTCGGGTTGCTCTTCGCCTAGCCAACCCCCCTCCCGCCGAACATAGGCATATTGCGGCTGGCTACGCGACAATTTGATTTTCATGGTCTCGTGTGCCCATACATAGAAGGAATATGCCAGACATGAGGAGGTTAACGACATCATAAAGAGAATCCTCGCCACAGCCCGTTGTCTAGCCCAACGGGATCCCCAAGTGCAGAGGTCTGACGGAAATCAAAATCTTCCTGATGGAGCCACTATGCTGCCCTGGAAGGATGGAAAGCAGATTACCTGGTACTACAACCTTGCTCCCCACATTGGAAAGACACCTATTTGCCATACTCTGTAGCTGAAGGGGGTGGAGCTGCCAGCCACAGGGAGACCCAGAAGACCGGCAAATATGAAGACCTTCCCCCTTGCCATAACTTCATCCCAGTAGGATCAGAGACCCTTGGAGCATGGGGCGTGTGCTCTAAAGGTTCTCAATGAGCTGGGTGAAAAACTCATCATAGAAACCAAGGACCACAGGGCGGCCAGCTTCCTATTGCAGAGACTCAGTGTTGCGATCCAGAGGGGAAATGCCTGCAGCATTCGGGCATGGGGCCCCCTACTGCCGGGACCTGGCCAAAGTATTTGAGATGTAGCTCTGAGTTGTTATCTATGTTTTTTTTAAACTCTTATTATACTTTTCTCAAGGTATTTTGTCTTTAAATGAAATTTTTATTAAATATAGGGGTAGTAGGAGAAAATTTTCAAACAGCTTCAGGCAGAACCTTGAGCTTTTCCTGAAGCAAGTTTATTCTTTTCTCTGAGGATGGGGTCCCCAGGACAGTTTTCCCGAGGTGGTACCTCCCTATATACGTAATATATAATGGCAAATATTGTAAACAAGCGATGGAAGAAAGCAAAACAACCATGAGGAAGTTGAATGAAAAGATCCAGGCCTTACGAGTTGTAATCAACACATTAATCAAGCTTGCAATGTTGCAGGGAGCACCTTGCACTCCCTGTAACCGTATCTGCTTGTAACTCTTCCTCTTCTCTGCAACATTGCAAGCTCCTGATAATGTGTTCATTGCAACACGAAAGACCTAAAGCTATCATTCAACTCCCCCCGTGGTTTTCTGCATATATTATATATATATATATATATATATATATATATAATATATATATATATATATATTTTATATATATATAAAATATTTTAATATATATAAAATATATATATATATATAAAATAATATATATATATATATAAATAAATATATATATATATATTATATAAATATATATATATATAATATATATATATATATATATAATATATATATTATATATATATAATAAAAATATATATATATAATTATATAATAATATATATATATATATATATATAATATATATATATATATATATATATATATATATATATATAAAAATATGGAGGGAGGGAGCCAGTGTTGCTCCATACTTTCTGTGTGAAAAACCGGGAACCAACAGGGTTTAAAACGCGGGCCATTTTGGCAACATCACGTGAGTACCACCGGAGATCACAGAGTTGTACAAACCTCTGCAGGGACCATTGCTTCGTATCATGAAAGTGCAGTGTGCATTTGGGATTTGGGAAGTACGGGGGTGAGGGAATCCTGGCATGGAGGTGCGGGGGAGTTTTTTTTACATTTGTGATGGGCCCGGGTAGGGGGTTGGGGAAGGAAGGGGGCCGCCCCGACACGGTCTTTTGGAGGGTGAACAGAAAAAACCCTCGGTTAATAGTGGAGCATGGTGATCAGGTCCAAATGCGAGGGTTTTTTCTAAATGGAACAAAATTTATAACAATTAGCAAAATTAGCGTGATGTGCGTCTTGAGCGAACATACAGGGCCACCCCCCCCCCCCTTCCCCATCCCAGATCCCCTCCCCCATCCCAACTACCCCCACTGACTTCCTGCCAAAGGGTGTTGCCGTTTAGTGCCCCCCCAATTACAAGTTCCGCCGCTCGCTACTTCCCCCCCCCATCCCCCATGCATCCATGCTGTCCTTCACCCGTCACCCCACCGGGGCCCCCTCCCCCCCCCCCACGAATCACAATGTCACAAGTAGTCGGGGTTTTCCCGGGAATCTTCACGACGACCAAAGCGTCGTTCACGGGGCACTGCCGGGTGTCCCGGGGAAATGTGCACTCAACCCACATCGGGCAACATCCTGCACACAATGGTGTTAGGCTCCGGGGAAGCTCCAAATAAACAACCAACAGCCTCCCCCACAACAGGGCTGACAGCTACCTTTTCTTCACCTCTACAGAGGACCTCAAATATCAATCAAATTAACATCCACCAGACTTGACAAAAACATCCCCAAAAGCGCCCCCAAAGCTGCTAGCAAATCACTGACCTTCTAAAAAAAAATCAACAAAGCTCCTTAAACAACAGATCCTGGCACAACTTGCTACTTTTTGGCAATCCTTTTTTGGCTTCCCCCCAAAGGGAGGGAAAAGCCCCTACAACAAGTTTTGGGGAAATAAAACTTTCCCAAAGGGGATGAAAAACCTCGTCCCCTCCCCCCCAGGGCACAAACACCCCCGGGAAAATCCAAACCCAACGGGACACCCGACACCTCAAAAACAGAGCCCAAATTAGCAAAAAATAAAAGGGGGGGTAATACTAGGGACTTTGAGACTTATAACCATGGGGATCCATCCCCCCCAAGGACGTCAGCACGGTGCAAGCTCTGAAGGAAAAACATCCACCCAGGGCCCCAGTACCAACTTTACCCCCGACTTGCAGCAGGCGAAGAACATTTAACCTTACAGGATCCCTATGTTATAAAGCTGCTATGTCATTTCCACAGGTTTCACAGGGGGGTTTAAAACCGGTTTAAGGGCCTAAAACATTTAAAAACAAAAACTCAATCTAGCATTTGGGTGAGGTTTCAAGGGGCTGCGCTAAACTCACCAAATTTTCCAACCTGTGCCTGGCGGCGTGTCTCAAAAACCATCAGACCCTTTTTTTTGGTCCCTAAAGTGGCCCTCGGGAAGAAGGGGCGGAATCGGGCCCATTGCAGGGGGGTAAAAACACCCTTCGGGCCTATCGCCAAGGCTCATAAAAAGGGGAGTCAAGAGCTGCTGCAAGCAAAACCCAACTCACTCAGTTTCGCGTTCAACAAGTTGGAAGCAGCGCCCACGCAGCACGAGTATATTAAAAAACATTCCTATAAAAAACCTTGGTCAAATTGGACTTTGCCAATGCTTTCAATCAGTCAAAAGGGATGCTGCCCCAAAAAAAGCATTTTTATAGAAACTTCCCTTTCCCCTTTATCCCTTCATAGAATGGTTATAAGTGTATTCCAAACTATTGTTTGGGGACCATGAAATTGCCCCTGTGTAGGGCGGCAAAGGGGACCCTCCGCCCCCTTTTCTATTTTTTTTTGGGGTCATAAAGGGAAGTCACGGGGGCACTCCCAGCGAGCTCAATACTGGTTCCGACGACGGTACCCTAGCTGGCAAAAACAAATCTCTCCTAGGGGACCCATAAAATTTAAAGACATGGAAAACCCTGGGCCTTTTTTTAAAACCCCCACCAAATGTGAAATAGTTTCTACCAATCAACAATATCAGAATATTAGTGCTGTTTTACCGGGGCATGACCCATTATCCAGCCAATACACCCCTGGGTGCTCCTCTTGGTCCAATCCACGATTTGATCCTAGGAAAAAGCCCCTCAGACCTCCGGACGAGAAACAAGAAAAGCATTGACACACAGATCCCTTTCCCCTACTCACCAGGTGCCGTCAATCCCAAAATTTACCTATTTTCTGAGATGCCCCCAGCCTTCAGCAGTCCAAAACTCAAGGAAAACTCTCTCCTAAAGGGCCATGCAGAGAGTGTATTAAATCTTTCCCTTGACAAGACAGTGGTTGCAAGCCTCATTTCCCGGGTCAGGTTTTGGAGGGCTAGGAGTACGAACCCCCCAGATTGCTCTACCACTTCCTACCTCTTCCTTGCATAAAACGAGTTGATAAACAAATTTTTCCCTGAACCCTCAGTGACCAGCGGGAAAAAGACCCAGCTAGCCATGCCATAACCGAATGGAACTCTTGCTGCTCCAGCCCCAACCCTAGTGCAGCACTGGCTCACAAAGAGCAAGCGGGATGGCCCAATTGCGAAAAGGTGCTTGCCAACATCTCAGGCTGCAACTCAGAAGGGAGTTTGCCCTCTCCGGGCGTGAGTGCACCTACCCGGGGGACTTCCTCCAAACATTTTCCCAAACGGCAAGGGAAACGCGACCGACCCTAAACCCTCCGATTGCATGGCTCTGCGCCTTGCTGCCCCAATTCACAAAGAAAATTTATTGGGGGGAAGTGCAAGCAGACCAATACGTCACATGGTTTTAACTTTTCCAAAAACCAAGGCGGGCATGCAAGACACGATCAACGACATCATTAAGAGAACCTTGCTACAGCGGGAGCCCGCCGAAAGGGACCACGATCACTTGAAGCAAAAAACCCACAACCCACAAACCCACCCCCCTGAATCACCATCTACCCTTTGGGAAAAAAGGGCAAGCTCTTAGCATGGCCCAATACCTGGGGTGTCCACACGGAGGAGTACAAGTCAGAAAGTACGGGACGGGGGCCTGGGGGCTAAACTCCCGCTTCACACACTGGGGGCCCGGTTCGATTCCCGGCGGGTGGAAACTTTTCGCACGTTTCCTTACACCGTTGTCCTTTTTCACCTACAGCAAATGGGTACCGGGTGTTGGTCGACGGGTGGGGGTCGCACCCTGGGGACAAGATTAAGGACCCCAAGGGAAATAAAAACGCCCCTCGAGACGCACTGACTTTCGGGGTTATCCGGGGTGCAAAAACCCCCCGGGGGTTAAAAAATCCAAAAACGAAAAACTTATCTTATTTTATTAGCCAACAGTACAATTTGTCCCAGGGGATCAGAGACCGGGGATCAGGGGGAAAAAGCCACACTTTCCTTAAAAAATTTGGGTTCCAGACTCATCGACACCACCAGGGAACCCAAGGCGCCACTTTCATTTTCCCAGCGCCCAGCATCGCCATCCGGGGGGAAATGCTTGCTGGATACTTGGCTCACCCAGCCCGGAGGAACGGAGAAAATTCAATTTTTTGATACATTTGCCATTTTATCCATGTTTATGTTTTTTCTTAAAAAACATTAAAAAAGGGAAAAAGAAAGTAAAGCATCCAAGGAAGCATATGGGGTCGGCCGCACCTCACTATCAATCCCACAAGGGTTAAACACCTGACCGCCCGCCCAACTTGGATAGGCCCCTTTGCACAACTCACCCACAAACTATTTGCCTAAAAAAATTAAAAAAATTATTTTTTTCCAGTGTATTATTAAATTTTTCCCCAAAATTTCTTTTAATTATAAATGGACAATTTTATAAAACCAAAAAATTTCAAAATATTTTAAAACTCTTTTTTTTAGAAACAAGATTCAATTAATCCTGCACCATGGATTTGCTTGATACTACTTTCTCAACTTTTTGAAAATCAAATTGGATGGTTAAAACTCTTACTGAATAAAAGAGCATTGGAAACTTGTCCAGTTCTAATGTTATATTAGTTGTTTTAATCTTAGTTCGAGATTTTTACCATTTTTCCGTAATAAACTTATCGCAAATTTTTCAAGGGAAACTTATAGACACACCATCAGCATTCGGGGGAAAAACTTTTTCAAAAGTTTTTTTTTCTGTATCAAATTTTTTGAATACAACTTAATATTTAAAAATCTTTTAAGAAGAAAGGCATACAACCAAATTTTTTATGGTAAGGGAGAACCAAAAATTTTTAGTTGAAAAAGGCTGGTTGTCCCTTTTTGGATTGTAAAAAGTATTTTTTAGCAACTTTAAAAAAATTTTTTCATTACATTTTTTTGGGTATTTAAATCATACCCATTTTAAAAAAATTTTGATATTTTTTCACTAGAACTCGGCTACAAAATTTGTAAAGCTCTCAAAACTTGATGAAAAACAGACAGTTTGACCTATCTTGATCGAGGAATAATAGGGACATAGGGAACAGTTTTTTTGTGGTTTTCTGTAAATTTTAAATTTGAATTTATTAAATTACCCTTAAAAAATAAAACATCAGAAAAGGCAATGATTTATTTTCTTCAAACCAACATAAAGTTTTTAAAAGGGGGGAAGTTATTTAATTTTCGAAGGAAATGGTGTTATCTACATTTTTGGGCATAAACCAAAAAACACAACAATCTGAACCATTACTCTAAAAGGGAGGGTTGTGTTAAGCAACCTTGTTTCAAAAATTCCCCTGTTGGGACTAAGAACAGGTAAAGAGGATTTCCCATTGCCATACCAAACTTCGATGTAAAACTTATCATTAAAACAAATTTTTTCAT
Source organism: Cherax quadricarinatus (assembly GCF_026875155.1). NCBI lineage: Eukaryota > Metazoa > Arthropoda > Malacostraca > Decapoda > Parastacidae > Cherax > Cherax quadricarinatus. The sequence goes on from NW_026465457.1 coordinate 16,113, forward strand.
CAACAAAAGCAAAGTTTAATAAATTTTTTTTTTTTAAAGATGTAGGGGAAAGGCAATGGGAAATCATAGTTAACGAGGGTTCTTCAGATGGAAACTTAATAAATCATCAACAGAACTTTTTGTAAAAAAAGAAGAACATCAAAAACAACCAGTTAAAATCATTTTAAATCAGTCAAGGAGCTTAATTATCAACCAAATTTATGTTGTTTTTTAAAATAAAGTTAAAATTTTTGCCACAATAGGGCCAAAATATACAACCTTTGGATAATTTATATAAAACACCCATGGAGCAAAAATTGGCTGACTGGATTCCCGGTTTGTGTGTTTTTATTAGTCCATACTGTAAGGTAAAGATGATTAGTGGAATAAATTGTTTTTCAATTCATATTTGCTTTTTAGTAGAATTTTTATTGTTTTATTGAAATTGCTGTTAACGGGTTTTTAGGGATTTTTCCTAATTTTGAATAGGTTTTTATATCATCTAAGAGATTTTTCATTTTTTTTGGTAATCATTTCTTTTATAATACTTGATTTATTTGTCTCTTTAGTAAGGCGCAAATTTTTTTTTTTTATTTAAATGTTCATAAGACTTAAAGAATCTTTTAGGCAATTGGGGAAAGTTTGGTTTTAAACAAACCCCCCTAATAAGCAAATGGTTCAATATGTTGATGATATTTTTCGTCTTATGCCCAAAAAATAGAAATACACCATTTCCTTGAAAATTAAATAGCTTAGCCCCTTTTTAAAACTTTATGTTGAGTTTTTAGATGTTTTAATTATTAAGGTAAAATGAATTCAAAATTTTTAAATTTACAGAAAACCTACAAATAACTTTCCTATGCCCCCCTATTATTCCTCGCATCAAATAGAGTCAAACGTCTGTTTTCTCATCAATGTTTTTGAGAGCTTTAAAGAATTTTTTAGTCCCGAGTTTATAAGAGGAAATATCCAAAATTTTAAATAGGTAAGATTTTAAAAAAAACCCAAAAAATGTAATTGATAAATCTTTTAAAGTTTTCAAATTACTTTTTTTCAATCCCAAAAAGGGGCAACCCCTTATTTAAATAAAAATATTTGGTTCTCCCTTACCATGAAAAAATTGGGTTTATAGCCTTCTCTTCTTAAGACTTTTAATATTAAAGTTGTATCAAAAATCTTTATACAGAAAAAAAACTTTTTTATAAAGAATCCCCCCAAAATCTGATGGATGTGTCTGATGATTCTTGTAAATTTGCGATAAAAATTTATTACGGTCAAACGGTAAAAACTCGAACTAAGATTTAAAAAAACAAAAAATAGCATTAAAACTGGACAAATTTCCCAAAGCTCTATTTTTCATGTAAAAGATTTTAACCCCCAATTTATTTTCAAAAAGTTTAGAAAGTAACAAGCAAGTCCAAGGTCGACAGGAATATATTGAACTTGTTTCATAAAAACTTTTTTACAATAAATGAATATTTCCTTTTGGTTTTTAAAATTTGATCCTTTAAATTAATGAATTTGGTAAAAATTTTTTAATACACTGGGCAAAAATAATTTTAAATTTTCTTGGGGAGAAAAGTTGTGGGGGAGTTGGCAAAAAACCTATCCAAATGGGTCGGGGGCCGTCAGGGTTTTAACCGTTGTTTCGATCTGAAGTGAGGGGCTGGCCAGACCCCCTTTTATAGCTTCCTTGGATGCTTTACTTTTTATTCCTGATAATGTGAGATCACGAAAGCGCTTGGAATTCCTATTCTTCAGGTGGTTTTTTTCATATTCTGAAAATCACCTGTTTACTGTGATCATTGCATATATAAATTATATAAATTAAAAATAAAATATATAATATATATATATATATATATAAAATATATATAATATATATATATTAAAAATTTTTATAAAATATTATTTTTTATTTAACCACACGGCCGATTTCCCCCCAAGGCAGGGTGGGGCCCCAAAAAGAAAAAATTTTTACCACATCACTCCCTCACGTCTGCCCAAAGGGGCTTTTCACTACAGTTTAAACTGCAACATTAACACAGCTCCTTCGGTGCGGGGACTGACTTCCCATCTCCAGGACCAAGTCCGGCCCGCCGGTTTTTCCCGAATCCCTTCATAAAGTTCTTTTTCTCACACTCCAACAGCACCAAGTATTAAGAACCATTTGTCTCCATTCACCCTATCAAACACCTCACGCACCTGCTGGAAGTCCAAGCCCCTCGCAACAAAAACCCCTTTTAAACCCCCCCCCCCCCCAACCTTTTCCTAGGCCGCCCCCAAACCCCGCCTTTCCTTTCCCCTACAGATGAAACTCTTGGTCATTCGTTTTTGCTCCATTCTCTCTACAAGTCCCAACCACCTCAACAACCCTTTCCCGAGCCCCTGGGCAACAGTTTTGGGAATCCCGCACCTCCCCCTAACTTTCCCAAAATACAATTCTCTGCATTAATTTACACCACACATTGCCCTCAGACATGACATCTCCACTGCCTCCAGCCCTTCTCCCCGCTGCAAAAATTTACACCCATCTTCCACCCATATAAGACTTGGTAAAACTAACTCTCATCATTCCCCCTTTGCCTCCAAGGAAAATTTCTTTTTCTCCACAGATCCTAATGCACCACTCACTCTTTTTTTCCCTCATCAATTTTATGATTCACCTCATCTTTCATAACCCATCCGCTGACACGTCCCCTCCCAAAATCTAATACGTTACCTCCTCCCTACTCCCTCCCTCCAATCTGTTTTTCCAATCTTTTACACCTAATCTTTTTGTTACCCCATAACCTTACTCTTTCCTGTATTTACCTTTAATTTTCTTTTTTTGCACACCCTAAACCAAATTCACCACCAATTCTGCAACTTCTCTTTAGAATCCCCAAAAGGCACAGTGTCATCAGCAAAGAGCAGCTTGCAACTCCCACTTTTTGTTGATTCTTTATCTTTCAACTCCCCCCCTTTCCAAGACCCTGCATTTACTTCCCCTTTCAACCCCATCTAAAATATATTAAACAACCCAGGACACACATATCCTTGTCTAAGCCTACTTTTACTGGAAAAAAATTTTCCCTCTTTCCTACATACCTAAATTGGCCTCCTATCCCGTAAAAAAATCTTCCTGCTTTTCAGTACCTACCTCCACACCATACACTTGCAACATCTCCACATTGCAACCCCATCCACCCTGTCATACGCCTTTTCCCCAAATCCATAAATGCCCAAAGCCCTCTTTACCTTATCTAAATACTGTTCACTTATATTTTTCACTGTAAACCCCCGGTCCACACACCCCCTACCTTTCCAAAAGCCTCCTTGTTCACTGCTATCCATTTCTGTTTTACCCCTTTTAATTCTTTAAATTTAAACTCTCCCAACACTTTTACCAGAAACTCAACAGACTTACCCCCCCCATAATTTTTGCACTCCTTTTTTCCCCTTTGCCTTTAACAAAGGAACTATGCATGCTCTCTTTCCCAAACCCTAGGTACCTTAAAACCCCCTTCCACACATTTATTTAAATAATTTTACCAACCCTCCAAAACTATATCCCCCCTGCTTTTAAAAAATTTCTATCTTTATCCCATCAATCCCCCGGGTGCCTTTCCCCCTTTCATTTTCCTACTGCCTCACAACTTCCCCCCCACCACAACTGGCTCTTCCACACCCTACAAGATGTTTATTTCCCTTCCCATACACGCAATCACAGCTTCCATCTTTATCAACATTTAAAAATTCCCCAAAAAATTCCCCCCCATCTTTTCCCCAAAACCCCTGCTCTCCATTTAATAACTCTCCTCCCATTTCTAACTGAAAATCCATTTTTTCTCTAGGGTTTCTTTAAATTTTTAATCTCACCCAAAATTTTTCTTTTTTCAACAAAATTTGTTGATAACATCCACCCACCCTCATTTGCTCCTTTTTACATTGCTTTACCACTTCCTTAAAAACCCCTCCTTTTCCCATATACTCTTCCCTCCTTGCATCCTTCTATTTGTAAAAACTTTTCATATGCAACTTTTTCTTCTTACTACTCTCTTCACCTCATCATTCCACCAATCGCTCCTCTTCCCTCCCGCACCCATAAAATATATATTTATAAAATTTTAAATTATATAAATAATATATAATTAATAAAATATATATATAATAAACTATATAATATAATACATATATAATATAAATATAATATATTATTATATATTTAAAAAATTTATATTAATATAATATATAAAAAAAAAATAATTTTAATAAATATAATTATATATAAAAAAAATATATAATATATATTATATATATATATAAATATATATATATAAATATATATAAAAAAATATATAAATATATATATATATATATATATATATATTATATATATAAAATAAAAAATATATACATAATATAGTTTGTGGGGGTTATGTATAATTATTTTATATAAATACATTATATTATAAAAATTATTAAATTATATATATATATCTATAAAATATATATATAATATATATATATATATATATATATATATATAAATATATATAATATATATATAAATTAAAATAATATATAATAATACAAATAAAATTGGGGTTGGTGTATGTATAATTTTTTATATATAAAATTATATTATTATATATAATATATAAATTATTTATATATATAATTATAATAAAATTTAAATAATATATAATATATATATATTTTTTAAAATATATAAATAAATATTATATATAAAAATATATAAATATATATAATAAAAATATATAAAATTTTAAAATATATAATATATATATAATATATATATATATATTATAAAAATATATATATATATATATAATAATATATGGGGAGTAGGTTTGTGACAGAAACCCACCCAGGGAAGTCCCCCGTCCTCCCAATAAACTGTAACAGAAACCCTGTACTGTTTTGCATGATGGTAGATTGCGGTTTTTCTTTTTCTGTCTCATAAACACCTAGAAACAGTACTTGCTACCCTACTTACACTTTGTCACCTTCACAGACACGCACATGAAATATATAATATACATCCACTGGGCTTTCCCCCTTTTCTAAATAGCTCTTGTTCCTCTTTTTTTCTTCTATTGTCCAGGGGGAAATGGAAAAAAAATTTCCCCCGTAAGCCAGCGTGTTGTATGAGGGGACTAAAATGCGGGGGCAATGGGGTATAACCCCTTCTCCTGTAGACTTTCTAAAAAAGAGAAGAGAAAAACTTTAAAAACTGGGATGCTTTAAAAATGCTGGATTAGTGCAGATGACAAGAAACAATGATTGCTGATGTTTAAAGAATGAAAAGAAAATTGGTGTCCTGGCCCTAAACGAAACAAAGCGAGGGGGTAGGGATTTCCGTGGGGGGGAAAAAGGGGATTAAATCTGGAGTATCTGAAAAAGTTTGAGCAAAGGAAGGGGAGCAAAATGTGAAGATCATTATGGAAGGGGAAAAGAGAATAGAATGTGTAATTCAAGAAATTTTGTGGATTAAAGTAAAAGGGTTGGATGCGAGAAGTGGGTCATAAAACGGTATGCACCTGGGGAAGAGAGGGAAAGCAGAGAAGAAGAGGATTTTGGGAGATTTTTGGAATGTATAGGAGCCTTTAACCAATGAAGAGTAATTGTGGTAGGGACCTGAATGCTAAGTAGGAGAAACTTTTGAGAGGGGGGGGTAGTAAGTTTGGGGTGCCAGGGTAAATGATAATGGGGGCCCTTTGATTGAACTTTGTATAGAAAGGGGTTTTGTTTAGGGAATACATAATTTTTTTTAAAAAAAAGGGATAAATAAGATACAAATATATTAGGGCGAAATGACATATTTGTTGGATTTTTTATTTTAGATAAAAGACGTTGATAGACTTCAGGGTGTACAGTTTGTAGAGGGGCCACAATATATCAATCACTTTAAATTTTAGCACACTGAAGAAAATAGATGGAACAAGGAAAAATAACATCAGGGAAGGAGAGGGAATTTAAAACTAAAAGAGGAGGCGTTTGGGGAAAAAATATAAACGCTATTGAGGTAGATGGGGGTAATGAGAGCATAGGCAATGGGGGCGAAGAGGGATGGGTAGGGTTTAAAAATTATGTTTGGGGTGCAGCAGAAGTTTTGGTTAAGGAAAGTGGGGGAGGGAAATTAGCGTTGGGGAATGATGATGTGAAAGAGTAGTAAGGGAAAAAAGTTTGCATAGAGAAGTTTTTACAAAGTGAAGTGAGCAAGGAGGGAAGAGTATAGGGAGAAAAAAGAGGGGTTAGAGAGTGGGAAGCAATGAAAAAGAGAGCAAATAAAGAGGGGGTAGATGTTACAACAAATTTTGTTGAAAATAAAAAAAATTTTTTGGAGTGAATTAACAAGTTAAGAAAGCCAGAGAACAAAGGATTGTCAGTTAAAAATGGAGGTAAGATTAAATGGAGAGTTAGAGGTATTGGAAATGGAGGGAATATTTTGAAATTGTTAAATTTATAAGATAGGGAAGCTGTGATTTCGTGTATAGGGAAAGGGATTAACAACACTTGAGGTTGAGGAAGAGCCATTGATTTTGGGGAAGTTCGTAGGCAGTATAAAATAAAAAGGGGGAAAAAGGCACCCGGGATGAGGGATAAAGAAGAAAGTTAAAAGCGGGTGGGGAAATAGTTTTGGAGGGTTGGTGCAATTATTTAAAAAGTATGGAAGAGGGTAAGGTACCTAGGGATTGGCAAGACATGCATAGTTCCCTTTGTATAAAGGCAAAGGGGATAAAAGAATCAAAATTATGGGGAAAGTCTTTTTGAGTATACCTGGCTAATTAGGTAAGTTTTTATTGAAAGAATAAGAGAAAAGGGGAAAATAGGAAGCAATAACAAGGAGGCTTTGGGAAAGGTAGGGGGGGGTGGACCGGTTTTTTCTAAAACAAATAAGTGAACAGTATTTAATAAGGCTAAAGAGGTTTTTGTGGCATTTATGGATTGGAAAAGGCGTAGCAGGTGGATAGGGGGGAAAATGGGCAGATGTTGCAGGGTATGGTAGGAGGTAGGTTACTGAAACAGTGAAGATTTTTTTCGAGGAATGAGGTAAAATTTAGGTATGTTGGAAAGGGGGAAAATTTATTTCCCATAAAATAGGCCTAGACAAAAAATTTGATGTCACCGTGGTTTTTTATATATTTAAGGGGGTTTGTAAGAAAGTAAATGCGGGGGTTTTGGCAAGGGGCGGGGAGTTAAAAATAAAGAATCACACATAAATGGGAGTTTCACGTTGCTTTTTTGCGATGACACGTGCTCTTGGGATTCTGAAGAAATTTGCAGAGTTTGGGTGGAAAATTTGGTAGGGTTTGGGCAAAAGAAGAAAATTGAAAGTGAAACGGAAAGAGTAAGGTTAAGGAAAAACAAAAAGATTAGGTATGAAAGATAAACCCAGTTGGGGGGAGAGAGAAGGAGGGGGTGAATGTTCAAATTTTTGGGGATGGACGTGTCAGCGGACGGGTCATGAAAATGGGTGAACAAGAATTGTGAGGGGGAAAAGGGTATGGTGCATTTAAGTCTGTGGAGACAAGAACTTTGTCCTTGGAGGCAAAGAGGGGAATGTTGAAGTATAGTTTTACCAACGCTCTTATAGGGGGTTGAAGCGGTGAGAAATGTTTGCAGCGGGAAAAGGGCTGGAGGCAGTGAGATTCATGTCTAGAGCACTGTGTGGTGGGGGGAAAAAATAAAATGCAGAGAATTCGTATTTTGGAAATTTGGAGGAGGTGGGGGTTTACCAAAACGTTGCCCCAAGGGCTGGGGAAGGGTTGTTGAGGGGGGGGACATGTGGAAAATGGACAAACAGAAAAACTTCAAATGTATCATCGTAGGGGAAGGAAGGCGGGGTAAGGTTTTCGGCCTAGGAAAGTAGGAGGGAGGGGAAAGGGAGGTTTTGTGTCGAGGGTTTGGGACTTCCAGCAGGCATGCGTGAGCGTTTTGTTTAAGTGAATGGAAAAAATGGTTTTTATACTTGCGTGCGGGTTTTGGATGTGACGGGGTAAATTTATAAGCGCTTCAAAAAACCCGGGCGGGCCGGACTTGAGTCCGGAATGGGAAGTCAGTGTCGCACCTGAAGGAGGGGTTTTAATGTTCAGTTTAAAAACGTAGTGAAAGCACCCTTCGGGGCAAGACGGAGGGTAATGATGTGAAATTTTTTTCTTTTTCGGGCCACCCGCCTTGGTTGGAATGGGCCCCCAGTGTAAAAAAAAATATTTTAATTAAACAACATATATTATAATATATAATATAAAAATATAAAATATATAAATATATATTATAAATATATAATATAAAAAAAAATATGCAAAAGATCACAGTAAACAGGTGATTTCAAAATATGCAAAAAAAACCACTCTGAAAGAATAGAGAAATTCCAAGCGCTTTCGTGCACTCAATTATCAAGGAACTATGAAAGTAAAGCATCCAAGGAATCTAATAAGGGTCTGGCCAGCAACCCCACATCGGGTCCCACAACTGTTAAACACCTGATGCGCGCCGACCCAACTTGGAAGTCCTTTGCACAACAAAACCCACAAACTATTCTAAACCCCAAAAAAATTTAAAAAATTTTTATTTTTCCATGTATTATTAAATTTTTTCCCAAATTCTTTAATTAAAATGATCTAATTATTAAACCAATGGAAATATTCATATTAAGTCAATCTGCTTTTTAGAAACAAATTCAATAAAATCCTGTCGACCAGGGCTTGCTTGAACTATTTTTTCAACTTTTTGAAAATCAATTGGATGGGTTAAAAACTCTTACATGAAAAATAGAGCATTGGGGAAACTTCCACTTCTAATGCTATTTTATTTTTTTAATCTTTTTCGAATTTTTAAAACCCGTTTGACCGTAATAAAATTTTGCAAATTTTTTCAAGAATCTTTTTGACACTCCATCACATTTTGGGGGGGGAAATTTTTTATCAAAATTTTTTTTACTGTATCAAAATTTTTGAATACAACTAAAATATTTAAAAATCAAAAAAAAAGGCATATAACCAAGTTTTTCAGGTAAGGAAGAACCAACAATTTTTAGTTGAAAAAGGCTGGTTTTCCCTTTTTTTGGGTTTAAAAAGTATTTCTACAACTTTTTAAAAGATTTATCAATTACATTTCTTGGGTATTTTTAAAACATTTCCTTTTTTAAAAATTTTGGGTATTTCCTCATCTATGAAAACCCGGACTACAAATTCGTAAAGCTCTCAAAAAAATTGAGGAAAACAGACAGTTTTTTACTCATTTGAGGGGGAGGAAAAATATGGACATGAACATTATTTGTTGGTTTTCTGTAAAATTTTTTAAATTTTAACATTTTTACCCTTAGTAATTAAAACATCTAGAAAATGCAATGATTATTTTCTTCAAACTCAACAAAATTTAAAAATGGCTAAGCTATTTTTAAATTTTTCCCAAGAAATTTTTATATCTACATTTTTGGGCAAAAGACAAAAAACTCAACAACTGAAAAACCCTTTGCCTATTTGGGGGGATGATATTTTTGTGTCTTTTCCCAAAAATGTAGATATACCCATTTCCTTCGAAAATTAAATAGTTTTCCCCTTCTTAAAAATTTACTGTGATTTTAAGAAAATAATCATTGCCTTTTTTAGATGTTTTAATTTTTAAAGGGAAAATGAATTCAAAAAAAAATTTACAGAAAAACCCACAAAAAAACTTTCCAATGTCCACTATTATTCCCCGCTCAAGAAGAGTCAAAATGTCTGTTTTCTCACAATGTTTTTGAGAGCTTTACAATTTGTGTCCTGAGTTCTAGATAGGAAAAATCCCAAAAATTTTTGAAAAAGGGGAATATTTAAAAAACCCAAGAAATGTAATTTATAAATCTTTTTTAAAATTTCTAAAATACTTTTTACAATCCAAAAAGGGCAAAACCCGCCTTTTTCAACTAAAAATATGTGGGTTTCCCCCTTTCCATGAAAACTTTGGTTGATATGCCTTCTCTTCTTAAGACTTTTAATATTAAAGTTTTATCAAAAATCTGATACGTAAAAAAAACTTTTATAAAGAATTTCCCCCCAAAATGCGATGGGTGTGTCTATAAGAATTCCCTTTTAAAATTTGCGATAAAGTTTATTACGGGCAAAATGGGAAAAAACTCGAACTAAGATTAAACAACATAAATATAGCATTTAAATGGACAAGATTCCAAGCTCATTTTTTCTGTAAAGATTTTAACCCTCCAACTGATTTTCAAAAAATTGAAAAGTATATCAAAAGTCCATGGTCGACAGGGAAATAATTGAAATTTGTTTCAAAAAAGCAGTTTTTTACAATAATATAAAAATTTCCTTTGGTTTTTATAAATTAGATCCATTTAAATTAAACGAATTTGGGAAAAATTTTAATAATACACTGGACAAATAAATTTTTAAAAATTTTCTTGGGTAAATTTTTTTGGGGTGAGTTGGCAAGGACCTACCAATTTGGGGTCGGCGCAGTGGGGTTTTAACTTTTGGGGGGACCCGATAGTGAGGTGCGGGCCGGGACCCCTTTTTAGCTTCCTTGGATTCTTTACTTTCATAGTTCCTTGATAATGTGAGTGTCACGAAAGCGCTTGGAATTTCTCTATTCTTTCAGAGTGGTTGTTTTGCAATATATATATATATATATATATATATTTTATATATATATTATATATAAATATATATATATATATATATATATATATATATATTACCTGGAGTTTACCGGGAAGAGTTCCGGGGGTCAACGCTCCCGGGGGCCCGGTCTGTGACCAGGCCTTTGGGGGATCAGAGCCTGATCAACCAGGCTGTTGCTGCTGGCTGCACGCAACCAACGTACGAGCCACACCCCGGGGCTGGTCAGGAACCACTTTAGGTGCTTGTCCAGTGCCAGCTTGAAGACTCCCAGGGGTCTTTGTTAATCCCCCTTATGTATGCTGGGAGGCAGTTGAACAGTCTCGGGCCCCTGACATTTAAATTGTATGGTCTCTTAACGTGCGGGTGACAACCCCTGCTTTTCATTGGGGGGATGTTGCATCGTCTGCCAAGTCGTTTGCTTTCGTAGAGAGTGATTTTCGTGTGCAAGTCGGTACTAGTCCCTCTAGATTTTCCAGGTGTATATAATCATGAAATCTCTGCAGCCTGCGTTCCAGGAAATACAGTTTTAGGAACCTCAAAGCGCTCCCAGTAATTGAGGTTTTTATCTCCTTTTATGCGCGCCGTGAAGGTTCTCTGTACATTTTCTAGGTCTGCAATTTCACCTGCCTTGAAAGGTGCTGTTAGTGTGCAGCATATTCCAGCCTAGATAGAACAAGTGACCTGAAGAGTGTCATCATGGGCTTGGCCTCCCTAGTTTTAAAGGTTTCTCATTATCCATCCTGTCATTTTCTAGCAGATGCGATTGATACAATGTTATGGTCCTTAAAGGGTGAGACCTCCGACATGATCACTCCCAGGTCTTTGACGTTGGTTTTTTTCGCTATATTTTGTGGCCAGAATTTTTTTTTGTACTCTGATGAAGATTTAATTTCCTCGTGTTTACCATATCTGAATAATTGAAATTTCTCATTTGTTGAAAATTCATATTGTTTTCGCAGCCCACTGAAAGATTCGGTTGATGTCCGCCTGGAAACCTTGCAGTGTCTGCAATGGGAAACACTGTCATGCAGAAATTTGGGTGTCATCGCAAAGGAAGACACGGGCTGTGGCTGACATCCTTGTCTATGTCGGATATGAGGGTGAGGAACAAGATGGGAGCGAGTACTGTGCCCTTTTGGAAAAGAGCCCTTTTTACCGTAGCCCGCCTCGGACTTTACTCTGTTGACGACTACTCTCTGTGTTCTGTTAGTGAGGAAATTATAGATCCATCGACCGACTTTTCCTGTTATTCCTTTAGCACGCTTTTGTGCGCTATTACGCCATGGTCACACTTGTCGAAGGCTTTGGGAAAGTCTGTATATATTACATCTGCATTCTTTTATCTTTTTAGTGGGATTTAGGACCTTGTCGTAGTGATCCAATAGTTGAGGGCAGACAGGAGCGACCTGTTCTAAACCCATGTTGCCCTGGGGTTTTGTAACCTGATGGGTTTTCTAGATGGGTGGTTATCTTGCTTCTTAGGACCCTTTCAAAGATTTTTATGATATGGGATGTTAGTGCTATCGGGCTGTAGTTCTTTGCTGTTGCTTTACTGCCCCCTTTGTGGAGGGGGCTATGTCTGTTGTTTTTAGTTTTTAAATGTGGGACAAACCCCGTGTCATGCTTCCCTCTCCATAGGATGGAAAAGGCTCGTGATAGGGGCTTCTTGCAGTTCTTGATGAACATGGGTTCCATGAGTCTGGCCCTGGGGCAGAGTGCATGGGCATGTCATTTATTTGCCTGTTCGAAATCATTGACGTCAGGATAACATCGGATAGGCTTGTTTAACCAAATTTTGTGGCTCTCTCATAAAAATTCATTTTTGATCTTCGACTCTCAGTCGTTTGCGGCTTGCTAAAACTGAGTCATATTGGAACTTGAGTAGCTCACTCATTTCCTTGCTGTCATCTTGTAGGACCCATCTTGTTTAAGTAGGGGCCCAATACTGGACGTTTTTTCTCGACTTTGATTTGGTAGGAGAAGAAATACTTTGGTTTCTTTCGATTTCATTTATGGCTTTTAGTTCTTCCGCGATTCCTGACTCCTATAAGATTCCTTTAGCTTAAGTTCGATGCTTGCTATTTCTCTGACCATGTCTCCCTACGCATTTCAGATATATTGACCTCTTTTAGCCGCTCTGTTATTCTTTTCCGTCGCCTGTAAAGGGAGCATCTGTCTCTTTCTATTTTACACTACTCCCTCCTTTTTCTTTGAGGAATAAGCCTTGTGCATACAACGAGTGCCACCGAGTTAATCTGTTCTAGGGATAAGTTGGGGTCTGTGTTGCTTAGTATATCTTCCCAGCTTATATCGTTTTTGGACTTGGTTTTACTTGGGCCCACTTTATGCTTTTGTTATTGAAATTGAATTTGGTGAATGCTCCCCTCGTGACAATCTCATTATGTCGGTCTGGAGCCCCAAACGCATACATGTCTGAACCTCAATTATGTTGTGATCTGAGTATATTGTTTTTGGATATGGTGACATTTCTTATCAGATCATCATTGTTAGTGAAGATGAGGTCTAGTGTATTCTCCAGTCTAGTAGGCTCTATTATTTGCCTTTTAAAAATTTTAATTTTGTGCAGATTTTTAAAAAAGCTCGTGTGAGTGTGATTTTTTAAATCAGAGCTGCCCTCCTGTTGTTTTTACTGCAACAATATTATTTGCTATATTCCTCCATTTTAGGTGCCTTAAGTTGAAATCCCCCAGGAGCAAGATGTTGGGTGCAGGAGCTGGAAGATTTTCCAGACAGTAGTCAATCTTTAGCAGCTGTTCCTGGAATTGCTGGGATGTTGCATCCGGAGGCTTGTAGACTACCACAATGACTAGGTTTTGGTTCTCGACCTTTACTGCTAAAACTTCCACTACATCATTTGAGGCATTTAGCAGTTCTGTGCAAACAAGTGACTGCAATGTACAGGCCAACCCCCTCCCCCTTTTGCCTGTTCACTCTGTCACATCTGTATAGGTTATAACCTGGGATCCATATCCCGTTGTCCAAGTGATCCTTTATGTGGGTCCTCAGTGAAAGCCACGAACATTGCCTTTGCCTCTGCAAGCAGTCCACAGATGAAAGGTATTTTTTTGTTTGTTGCTGGCTTTAGACCCTGTAATTTTTCAAAGAAGAATGTCCCTCGACCCGATGGTATTGTTGGTACTGGGGAGGATTTTTTTTTTTTGGCATTAGTAAACTGTATCTGTTGGTTTGGAGTGGAGGCCATCGACTGTGGTTCCACTCCAGGAATGACTGATTTGGTGTACGATTTTCTGCCATTTCCCCGCCAGTTTTTTTTCCCTTTCCCGGCACTAAAAAAACCTCTCCCTCTTTAGTGGCTGTGGGTACCCAGGTTTTCCCCTGGCCTGGATGTTTTGTATCTTTTTTGTACCCTTTGATGGTGTGCCTGGCAATTTAAGTTATAGCCAGTCTTTCCTGTACTAAAGAGGTACACATTTCAGGGTGAAAAAGCTTTACAGGAAGGGAGTTTGCATTTTCCTGTTGTCAATGGCATGGCATTTTCTAGGGTGGTCATAGTTTTCACGTCCCGTCTGTTTTCCCGATTTCCCATGTCTGCAGATACCAAGTGCATAGTATGTGCACATGCTTGGTTTCTGTTTGCCTTGGGTTCTGTGACTGTATTCCCTGTTGGTGCATGTTTTTCCCCGTCTTATTCCTATCCTCCCTAGCACCAACAATGGAACTCCCACCAGTTGTTTTGGTAATATATCCTCACTATTGCTAGTGGAGTCCTCTTGTTTGCTATTTCCTGTGGTATTTTTTAGTTTGCAATATTGGTTTTATCTTATCTTTGACTACACTTGTTTCCCCACTACGGCTTTCCCCGTCCCCTATGAGCATTTATATGTATTCCTTCCTGCGTATAATTCCCGCTACCTGGACAAAATCTCCATTACTTTCCCAGGACAGCACCTCCAGCTTCACCATTACTGTCTCCCAGGACAGCACCTCCAGCTTCACCATTTCTGTCTCCCAAGACGCACCTCCAGCTTCACCATTACTGTCTCCCAGGACAGCACCTCCAGCTTCACCATTACTGTCTACCAGGACAACACCTCCAGCTTCACCATTACTATCTCCCAGGACAGCACTATCAGCCCCACATTTACTGACTACCCCGGACATCACCTCCAGCCTTACATTTTCTGACTACATGGCCAGTATCAAGGCAGTACCATTCAGGCCCCAGACTTTTATGTTCCCATCTGTTGTAGAAAGCTTCCAGGTTGTCTAGAAAGCAGCTTTGATGTTATCCTTTTTAATACCCTTGTGATTTAGTTCCACAATTTTTTCCCCATTTGGGGATACCCAAAAACACTTCCCTGTTTTAATACTGCTTGTAGCTGTTCTTGGATATCTGCACAATGGGCGTGACACCAATTTCCACAAAAAATGACAATTTAACCATGTGGAAGCCCGTTGTTTGATTGACTGCAGATATACGAGCTTCAAAATGATTTGAATGGTTGATTTACTGTAATTCTACTAGCAACCTCTTGAATACTCTATTAATAATCTCCTTAAATGAAGCTCTAGCTATTTGTATTTCTATTTCTAACTGTACTTGTATGTTGGACAGCTTACTTTGTACGTTCCTGATTTATATTTATTGTTTGTGTTTGATAAGGGCGCCTACAACCCATCCGTTTACAGAGTGCTTTATTGTCCAAACGAATCCGTTTGAAACCAGTCAAGGGTTCGGACCATCAAGGGTTCGGACCATCAGGGTTCGGACCAGTCGATCTGATCTGATCAGTGGTCACTTATTTAAAACATACTAGTCGGTGATTTGGGCTAACACATGAAGGATCTACTTGAAATTATCTCCCCGATAATATGTGATTTGATTGATACAAAGAAATAACTTGCGTGTTGAAGAGCCGGTGATTTTCTGGCAGCTCCTACAATGACGAACGGTCGAGCCTCAACCCTTGTTTTTTAAATTTCGCTGTATCTAGCTTTTCTAGTTTTTTTTCGTCTCCACCACAATAAATGCTATATTATCACTATAGTTGACTGGTGAAAATTTTGGAGGAAGGACGTTTTTTACTGTAGAAATAATTGCTTCTCGTTGTGTATATTGCGACCGCTGGAAAACTACAGGTTTATGAAATTCACAGAAATACTCTGTTATTTCAAGAAAAAAGAAACTAAGGGAAAGTCACTCCACTCCACTAAGTACCATTAAAAATACTGGTTAGTTGCTACTACAACACTGTTTTTCTGCTATTCACTGGTATCACTAGATTATATGCGAGTAAAACTAGCAGGCCAGGAAATTATTAAACAGCTGACCACTGTGGTAAGATTCTGGCGACTTCTGGCACCTGCCTCTATAGGCTTATCACTTCAATTTACAAAATTCACCGTTTTCAAATGACATTTAGCCTTTATCAAACTATATACTAGGGAGCCACTGTAGTATACACTATACACAATGTTATCCCGGGAGACTTTCTTTTTCCCCTGACAAAGAAAAATTCTATTATTATTATTTTGCACACGAACACAGGCCTAAGATTTCCCCTCTGGCAGTAACTTGCTCAGCTATCAAAACTTTGGAGTCCAGTCCCCCGGACCAATTATGTACCTCTGTAATCTTTTGACTACCGCCCACAGGATGGGTAAAGGGGTGCATAATAAACATATTAAACCAACAGTAAACTCTGGGTAGGTAGTGCGCACTAAACTCCTTTTTGACTCAGTATATAATGTTTTCCCGCCCGTGCTTCCCGATTTGTTGAAACTATTTGCATGAGTGGATTACGCTTACTTAGGACATTGTGCTACCGTCAGTACCTACGTAGGCTTAAAATGAGTGAGGAATGTCTGGCCTGCCCGGGGAACCTTGAAAATGGCAGTAAAAAACCCGCATGCCACTTACAACCCATACTGCGTGTGTCTAGTGAGGTGAATGTCCCTTCTCGACTTTTCCTATTTCACCGGTATCCCTTAACTCGTCGCCATTATCTACATATGGGATAAGGGCGAGTTTAAGCTGAAACCAGGCCAAACAGCGCTCCAAGCCAGCCAGTGAAGGCCAAGTGAAGGCCAGTGAAGGCCAAGGTATTCTGAATCCCAAATGCCTTTGGGAAAAGTTCTACAGTGTTCCGGCCGTACCTTCGGTGTTGTGAGAACTAGTTTTTTTTTTGTTTGTGAAAAAATTTTTCTGTCATTCCAAGACACGTGTGCTAGATGTGTTAAGTGCTGCGGGTTTGGAGTAATTAACAAGTAGTACAGGGTTGGTAACTCTCGGAGACCACTGTGGGCCCCGTGAATGACCTTGAAAATTGCACTGCGACCTGCAGGCCACAAAAACCCATATTGCCTGTGTCTAGCGAGGTGAAATATCCCCTTTCCCTTTTCCCTTTCTCCTTCCCGATTTGGAACTCAAGCCATTCGCCTCTAATTTACTTATGGTCTAGAGGCGTTTTTGCCAGACCACATAAGTACTTGAGTGCCCGTGTCCTCTGTGCCGCACTCCACTCATCTTACGAATGTGTCTCCTGTGTGCCTACCTGCCTGCTACAAGCAAATATCCAAGTGGTTGACACGGGCTTAGCAAGCACATTCAAGCAAGCTTGAAAGCAGCACTCAAAGCTAGCCAGAACAAGCTAAGGTAGCCTGCAGTTACAGCTGTCTTGTCCCCCGAGCATGTCTACGTATACGTTCTACAGTGCTGCTGGCATACCAGTGTTTCCTGTAGTGGCTTAGTTAAGAACAATTTAACGAGCATTGCAGTACTGACATTTTAAGTGGGACATGCCAGAGGTTCACTTTTAAACATAGTAAGTTTGTGGTGATTGGCTTGTACACAGTGAACATTCATCTGTCATACTTGTCGAGTCCAAGCTCCTGTGTGTGTGTGTGTGTGTGTGTGTGTGTGTGTGTACTCACCTATTTGTACTCACCTATTTGTGGTTGCAGGGTCGAGTCACAGCTCCTGGCCCCGCCTCTTCGCGTGTGTGTGCTTGTGTGTGCGTGTGTATGTGTATGAGTGTATATGAGTGTGTGTGTGTGTGTATGAGTGTGTGTGTGTGTGTGTGTGTGTAATGAGTGTGTGTGTGTGTGTGTGTGTATAGTGTGTGTGCGTGTGTGTGTGTATGAGTTTGTGTATGTATGTATGTATGTGTGTGTGTGTGTGTGTGTGTGTGTGTGGGTGTGTGTGTGTGTGTGTGTGTGTGTGTGTTTATGTGTATGTGTGTGTGTATGAATTTGTATGTGTGTGTGTGTCTGTGTGTACTCAACAATCAACATTTGCACCAATAACTCACTACAGTTGTGACCGGGTGTGGAAGTGTGAATTGCTCATTACTCTAATAATTGTTCATGATTGTAGCCATGTATAAACGTAAGTAACCATTCTTACAGTATTCATTACCTTTGTAACTTGTGAGTTCATTACCTTGTACCTAGTTCAGCCATCCAAACTTTGGGGGCCCAGTCCCTGGACCCATTACGTACCTCTGCAATCTGTAAATACCTTTGTAACTTGTCATGATTGTGACTAGACCTACATGGAGTTCATTACCTTTGTAAATTGTGAATTCATTACCTTTGTAAATTGTGAATTCATTACCTCTGTAACTTGCTCAGCTATCAAAACTTTGGAGTCCAGTCCCTGGACCAATTATGTACCTCTGTAATCTTTTTGACTACCGTCCACAGGATGGGTATGGGGTGCATAATAAACATATTAAACTAACTAACATACGTGTGCTAAAAGTGTTAAGTGCTGCTTTCCCCAACAGTTAATTGTCATTTGTAAGCCTGTATTAAGACTTTAAAAGGCTCAGAGTGTGCTTCAGTGTAGTGACTCCTTACATTTGATAAATCAGTGTAACACATGCTCTGCTCAGTGTAACTGAACTATTAAATACGGTTACATAATTAAGTTGCT
Source organism: Cherax quadricarinatus (assembly GCF_026875155.1). Lineage (NCBI taxonomy): Eukaryota > Metazoa > Arthropoda > Malacostraca > Decapoda > Parastacidae > Cherax > Cherax quadricarinatus. The sequence goes on from NW_026465457.1 coordinate 34,641, forward strand.
TGTCCTAGTGTCATTGCTGTGTTTTCTAATACATTTTCTCGTTCAGACTGAAACTTTACTGCTAAATTCCCAGTAATATTTCAAATTGCAGTGTTCATCTGTGGTGTGAGTGTGTAACTTATGTTCATCTGTGGTGTGAGTGTGTAACTTATGTTCATCTGTGGTGTGAGTGTGTAACTTATGTTCATCTGTGGTGTGAGTGTGTAACTTATGTT
>NW_026465458.1:0-13817 GCF_026875155.1 Cherax quadricarinatus
CACACACACACACACACACACACACACACACACACACACACACACACACACACACACTCACGCACACACACACACACACACACACACACACACACACACACACACACAACACCACACACCACAAGCAACCACAAATAGGTTAGCACACACACACACACACACACACACACACCTGACACTGACACTGACACTCACACACACACACACACACACACCACACACACACACACACCACACACACACGCACCCCACACACACACACACACACACACACACACACACACACACAAACACACACACAAGCAACCACAAATACGTTAGCACACACACTCACACACACACAGTGATCATGTGGTTCTGTGCTTCGACTACATAGTTGAGCTCCAAGTGGAGAGAGTAGCAGGAATAGGGTGGGAAAAACCAAACTACAAAAGGGGGAACTACTCAGGCATGAGGAACTTCCTTCAAGACATTCAGTGGGAGAGGGAACTGACAGGAAAACCAGTACAAGAAATGATGGACTATGTGGCAACAAAATGCAAGGAGGCAGAGGAGAGGTTTGTTCCCAAGGGAAACAGAAATAATGGGAAGAACAGAACGAGTCCTTGGTTCACCCAAAGGTGTAGGGAGGCAAAAACTAGGTGTACTAGAGAATGGAAAAGGTACAGAAGACAGAGAACTCAGGAAAATAAAGAGATTAGCCAAAGAGCCAGAAACGAATATGCACAGATAAGAAGGGAGGCTCAGCGATAGTATGAAAATGACATAGCATCGAAAGTCAAGACTGACCCGAAGCTGTTGCGCAACCACATCAGGAGGAAAACAACAGTCAAGGACCAGGTAATCAGACTGAGGAAAGGTGATGGGGAATTCGCAAGAAACGACCGAGAGGTATGTCAGGAGTTCAACCTGGAGTTTACCTGGAGAGAGTTCCGGGGGTCAACGCCCCCGCGGCCCGGTCTGTGACCAGGCCTCCTGATGGATCAGAGCCTGATCAACCAGGCTGTTGCTGCTGGCTGCACTCAAACCAACATACGAGCCACAGCCCGGCTGGTCAGGAACCGACTTTAGGTGCTTGTCCAGTGCCAGCTTGAAGACTGCCAGGGGTCTGTTGGTAATCCCCGTTATGTATACTGGGAGGCAGTTGAACAGTCTCGGGCCCCTGACACTTATAGTATGGTCTCTTAACGTGCTAGTGACACCCCTGCTTTTCATTGGGGGAATGTTGCATCGTCTGCCAAGTCTTTTGCTTTCGTAGTGAGAGATTTTCTTGTGCAAGTTCGGTACTAGTACCTCTAGGATTTTCCAGGTGTATATAATCATGTATCTCTGCCTCCTGCATTCCAGGGAATACAGTTTTAGGAACCTCAAGCTCTCCCAGTAATTGAGGTGTTTTATCTCAGTTATGCACGCCATGAAGGTTCTCTGTACATTTTCTAGGTCAGCAATTTCACCTGCCTTGAAAGGTGCTGTTAGTGTGCAGCAATATTCCAGCCTAGATAGAACAAGTGACCTGAAGAGTGTCATCATGGACTTGGCCTCCCTAGTTTTGAAGGTTATCATTATCCATCCTGTCATTTTTCTAGCAGATGCAATTGATACAATGTTATGGTCCTTGAAGGTGAGATCCTCCACATTATCACTCCCAGGTCTTTGACGTTGGTGTTTCGCTCTATTTTGTGGCCAGAATTTGTTTTGTACTCTGATGAAGATTTAATTTCCTCGAGTTTACCATATCTGAGTAATTGAAATTTCTCATCGTTGAACTTCACATTGTTTTCTGCAGCCCACTGAAAGATTTGGTTGATGTTTGCCTGGAGCCTTGCAGTGTCTGCAATGGAAGACACTGTCATGCAGATTCGGGTGTCATCTGCAAAGGAAGACACGGTGCTGTGGCTGACATCCTTGTCTATGTCGGATATGAGGATGAGGAACAAGATGGGAGCGAGTACTGTGCCTTCTGGAACAGAGCTTTTCACCGTAGCTGCCACGGACTTTACTCTGTTGACGACTACTCTCTGTGTTCTGTTAGTAAGGATATTATAGATCCATCGACCGACTTTTCCTGTTATTCCTTTAGCACGCATTTTGTGCGCTATTACGCCATGGTCACACTTGTCGAAGGCTTTTACAAAGTCTGTATATATTACATCTGCATTCTTTTTGTCTTCTAGTGCATCTAGGACCTTGTCGTAGTGATCCAATAGTTGAGACAGGAGCGACCTGTTCTAAACCCATGTTGCCCTGGGTTGTGTAACTGATGGGTTTCTAGATGGTGGTGATCTTGCTTCTTAGGACCCTTTCAAAGATTTTTATGATATGGGGTGTTAGTGCTATCGGTCTGTAGTTCTTTGCTGTTGTTTTAACTGCCCCCTTTGTGGAGTGGGCTATGTCTGTTGTTTTTAGTAACTGTGGGACGACCCCCGTGTCCATGCTCCCTCTCCATAGAATGGAAAAGGCTCGTGATAGGGGCTTCTTGCAGTTCTTGATGAACACGGAGTTCCATGAGTCTGGCCCTGGGGCAGAGTGCATGGGCATGTCATTTATCGCCTGTTCGAAGTCATTTGGCGTCAGGATAACATCGGATAGGCTTTGTTAACCAAATTTTGTGCTCTCTCATAAAAAATTCATTTTGATCTTCGACTGTCAGTCTGGTTAGCGGCTTGCTAAAAACTGAGTCATATTGGGACTTGAGTAGCTCACTCATTTCCTTGCTGTCATCTGTGTAGGACCCATCTTGTTTAAGTAGGGGCCCAATACTGGACGTTGTTCTCGACTTTCATTTGGCATAGGAGAAGAAATACTTTGGGTTTCTTTCGATTTCATTTATGGCTTTTAGTTCTCCCCGCGATTCCTGACTCCAATAAGATTCCTTTAGCTTAAGTTCGATGCTTGCTTTTTTCTCTGACCACGCTCCCTACCATTTCAGATAATTACCTCTTTTAAGCCCTCTTTATTTTTTTTCCGCACCTTAAAGGGACGCCTGCTCTTTCTTTTTTTAACTACCCGTTTTTCCCTTGGGAAAATAACCCTTGTGCATACATCGGGGCCCACCAATTTAAATCTGTTCTGGGCATAAGTTGGGCCCTGTGTTGTTAGAAATATTTTCCAGCTTATATGGGTTTTAGGACTTGGTTTACTTGGCCCCCTTTTTGTTTTTTGTTATTGAATTTTAAATTTGGTAAATGCTCCCCGGGACTATCTCATATGTGGGTCGGGGGCTCCACCATACATGTCTGAACCTAAATTTATTTTATCTGATAATTGTTTTTGAATGGTGACATTTTTTTATCAGATCATCATTTTTAGTGAAGATGAGGTCTATGCATTCTCCACTAGTGGGCTCTTTTATTTGCGGGTTTTAAATTAATTTTTTGTGCAGAGTTTTAAAAGCTCGTGTGAGTGTGAGTTTTCCAAGCTCCCTCCTGGTGTTATTACTGCAACAATATTATTTCTATTTTTCCTCCATTTTAGGGGCCTTAAGTTGAAATCCTCCGGGACAAGATTTTGTTGCAGGAGCGGAAAGTTTTTTCCAACAGTGGTCAACTTTAAACACTGTTCCGGGAATTTTCGGGAGTTGCACCCGGGAGGCTGTAGACTACCCAATGACTAGTTTTGGTTCTCGACCTATACGCTAAAATTTCCACACATCATTTGGGGCTGCATTTCGTGCAAACAAGTGACTCTGCATGTACGGGGAACCTCCCCCCATTGCCCGTTACCCCTGTCTCATCTGTATAGGGTTTAACCTGGATCCATATTTTTGTTGTCCAAGTGACCTTTAGTGGGCTCAGTAAACGCAAAAATTTTCCTTTGCCTCTGCAAAACATCCATGGAGAAAAATTTTTTTTTTTGTTTCTGCTTTTTGACCCGTAAATTTTTTAAAGAAGAATTTCATCAGCGGTGGTATTGTTGGTATCGGGGGGGGGGGGGGGGGGTTTTTTTCCGCATTAGAATTGTACTGTTGGGTTTTTTGGGTGGAGGCCATCGACTGTGGTTCCACTCCAGGGGTGACTGGGTTGGTGTACGATTTCTGCCATTTCCGCCCGTTTTTTTTTTTTCCCTTTCCCGGGCCAAAAAACCTCTCCCTCTTTAGTGGCTGTGGCTACCCCGGTTTTCCCATGCCGGATGTTTTTTTATCTTTTTGCCCCTTTTGATGGTGTGCCCTTTCAAAATTTAATTTAAGCCAGTCTTTTCCCGACTGAAGAGGTAAAAATTTTAGGTGAAAAGCTTACAGAAGGGAAATTAAACATTTTCCTGTTGTCAATGGCATGGCATTTCTAGGGTGGGGCATTGTTTTCAAACCCCCTCTGTTTTTTCAGATTTCCCATGTCTGCAATCCAAGTGCATAGTATTGCACAGGCTTGGTTTCCGTTTGCCTTGGGTTTCGTGACTGTATTTCCCCGTTGGTGCAGTTTTCCCGTCTTATTTTCCCATCCTCCCTAGCACAAACAAGCAGCCCCCCAGTTGTTTTTGGAAAATACCTCACTATCTATGGAGTCCTCTTGTTTGCATTTCCTGTGGTATTTCTAGTTTTGCAATATTGGTTTTTTTCTTATCTTTTACTACACTTGTTCCCCAATATGGCTCCGTCCCCCCTATGAGCTCATTGATATGTATTTCCTCCTGCTTATAATTTTCCCCACCCTGGACAAAATCTCCAGCTTCACCATTACTTTTCCCAGGACAGCACCTCCGCTTCACCATTACTGTCCCCACCACAGCACCCCAGCTTCACGTTTTCTGTCTCCCGGACACACCTTCAGCTTTACCATTACTGTCTCCCACATTACTGACTACCAGAACACCTCCAGCCTTAATTTTTGACTACATGGCCAGTATCAAGGGGGAGTACCATTCAGCCCAACTTTTTATTTTCCCTCGTTTTTAGAAAGCTTCCCGGTTTTCTAGAAAGGAGCTTTTTATTTATCCCTTTTAATACCTTTTTTGATTTTAGTCCACAGATTTATCTCATTTGGGTATACCCAAAAACACTTCCCTGTTTTAATACTGCTTGTAGCTAGTTCTTGCATATCTGCACAAGGGGCGTGACACCAATTTCCACAAAAATGACAATTTATCCATGTGGAAGCCCGTTTGTTTGATTGACTACAGACTATACAGAGCTTCATAATGATTTGAATGGTTGATTTACTGTAATGCTACTAGCAACCTCTTGAATACTCTATTAATAACCTCCTTAAATGAAGCTCTAGCTATTTGTATTTCTATTTCTAACTGTACTTGTATATTGGACAGCTTACCGGAGTACGTTCCTGATTTATATTTATTGTTTGTGTTTGATAAGGGCGCCTAAAACCCCATCCGTTTACAGCCTGCTTTAATGTCCAACGAAACCGTTTGTAACCAGTCAAGGGTTCGTGTGTCTAGTGAGGTGAATGTCCCTTCCTCGACTTTCCTATTCACCGGTATCCCTTAACTCGTCGCCATTATCTACATATGGGATAAGGGCGAGTTTAGCTGATCCAGGCTAAACAGCGCTCCAAGCCAGCCAGTGAAGGCCAAGTTACAGAATGCCTTTGTGAACGTTCTACAGTGTTACAGCCGTACCTTCGGTGTTGTGAGAACTAGTTCTTAAGTAGTGAAAATTTGTCTGTCATTCCAAGACACGTGTGCTAGATGTGTTAAGTGCTGCGGGTCTGGAGTAATTAACAAGTAGTACAGTGTTGGTAACTCTCGAGACGACTGTGGGCCCAGTGAATGACCCTGAAAATCGCACTGCGACCCGCAGGCCACTACACCCATATTGCCTGTGTCTAGCGAGGTGAATATCCCTTCCTTGTCCCTTCTCTCTTATGGAATAAAGGCGGTTTCACTGACCCAAAAGTAACAGACTAACTCTTCCATCTCAAGCAGCTGAACTAAAAGTGACCTATGGATGTGAACGAAGTAAATGATGGTGAAGGCGAATTCGTACGTTTTAGATGTAAGGGAGCTTTGAAAAAAGAAAGAGGATTTCAAAGGAGACTTGCTGCAAGAAACAACGAGAGCAACAACAACCATTGCAGAACGGTTAGGCTTGATTTCCCTGCAAACTACTGAGTTTGAGGTCAAGTTTTAGATGGTTTTAAGATTATAACGAGCTTCATTAGACAACCCAGAAAAAAAAACCTCGGATTCCGCTTTCGCATGACGAGGATATTACGTTTTTGTTACTATCGACCAACATTCATAGAAAAACTTCTTACTCATAAATATGCAACATCCAATCCCAAGCTGCCCAACCAAGATCTCCTAAAGTACTTATTGTTATCCACAATGTTCAATAAGTTACTGGATCCTAAATTCCCTGTTGTAAGATCGAAGTTTCAAACCCTCGTCGACTTCCAAAATGATCAGATATTTGGCTGAGTGGATTGGTCAAGGGACTCCACCATCATAATATCTACTCTCGTGCAGTGCTTAACAGTGAGTTACAAAATAGCTTTGTAGCAAAAAAAGCACCTCACCGTAGATGCTACAAGTGTCAGCGCTGGGGTCACATTGCTTGGAAATGCTCATCTAAGTCACACTGGTGTGCAAATGTGTGCCAAGGCCATCCTTCTCACCAGTGCTAGATATGATCAAGAAACACCAGACCGTTGCATTAGAATTGTATCAATTGTAAGACTCACAGGAGTCACAGCTGCTCATCTGACTGCAGAGCGAAAAGCTGCCCACATCGCCAGCCGCAGAGCTCCGCCTCACCCATCCCCCCCCATGATGAGCAATAGGCCTACCAGATACTTCATGTCTGAATACTGACCCTTGCCTGAACTCAGACGATAATGGTTGAGCGAGTCACTCTGGGAGTACATCAACAGAGCACGATCACACGTCTGCTATCAACACGTAGTAATGCTGCTGTGTTGGACACCATCTGTCTGGCTGATCAGCTGTCAGTCAGCCACCAGACTCAGCGCTGATCGGGACTTCCATACATCCTGATGACGCTAGTCTTGCTGGGTGGTACACAACATGCAGCTGCGCATAACAGTACTGGAGAAGCAACCAATGGTGTTTTGAAACACAACTTGAGCACGCACGAGGAAAAACTTACGCAGAGGTTGCAAATGAGTAAATCAACCCTCAGATAGTCAGCCCATTATGAAAATGGTGTGGTGATGATGAACAAAACTGATGATTGCAGTGGTGGTTAATAATCAACAAAAACGATGAATCGAATAGTGGTGTTTACAATCACAGTGAAGATGTAAGGCATGAGGCCATCATGATAGTCCAACCTGATGATGTAATTATTGATAGAAACTGAGTGTGGAGATGACCCGTTGTTGATATAATGGTGTTATGTATCACTGGTCATAATGATAGGGAAGTGATACATGTGATGATAGTTGATGAATGTAATAAAAGCGGATAGTTGAGTGCGAGGGATAGTGTCACCCCCATACATTCACAGACAAAGAGCGCAAGTGACCTCAGTGTACAAAGACTCCCAAGAGTCTCACTAAGGAAGTGCACTTAGGAGACTCAGGATAAGGATAATACGTGATGATATTGATATATGAATTATGCTGTTTGTTATTTATAAGTTTTTTCATTTTGCGGAGAAATTGAAACTATCCCTGGGACTTTATAATGGAACCCAAACTCGTATAAACTATCCGTTTTCAATTGGAATATTGCGTCCCACTTTAGAAATAGATTTTCTGACCTGCACATAAAGTAATCCACTGAATCCATTGATATTGGTTGTGTCTACAGAGTGCAGAGTCCCAGAAAAATCCGCAACCACCCTAAATTGCCATCGTTTGTTGCCATATAACCTCAAATCTAAACTAATTCTTGTGTTCTATATATTAAAAAATCACTTCCCCATCAACTCTTGCAACATAAGAAAAACAGAGGGCTACAGTATCACGGTGTTAGGATTTATATTGGGAACTCTGCTTCTCAACATAATTTAACTTGTTACAATCCTGCTGATAAGTTTAATAACTTGGAGCTCCCAACTTGTGCTCATCTGACCTACTCTCATTATTGGTGATTATAATGCAAGACACAAAAAGCATTGGAAAACTCTCCAGTTTGGAAATCGTAAATGGCAATCAAACGTTACACTCTTAAACATCCATGATAATGTGCAAATTGTAGGTGACCTTGAACCCACACATATCTATGGAGGTGCCTGATCTGTGTCTTGGCTTCAACATTACTTCAGCTCAGCTGGTGAGTCTTCATTGTAACAGATATAGCGTCTGATCATTTCCCAAGGCTAACCTCTCTAGATTATTGGTAATACACTATTCTCCTGGTGGGATATTCAAACGGAAACGTCCTTATGTTTTCCCCTATCACATGATGACTTTGTGTTGCACATTGACTGACTGGTATAATTCCAATGAGTGTACCTCTGTCGAGACTTTTAAACAATGACCTTGTGAGAAGTATTCAGTTAACTTCTTAGAGCCGCCTCTGAAACCTCACTAACTCTAAATCCAAATGACTTCCATAATAATCAAAAGTCATATAAAAATCATACCTATTACAATGATCTAAACTTCGAACATTGAAACTACTGCTCGCAGGACTAGCCTAGCCTAGAGAAACCATCTTACCCCTGAAATGCTGAGCCTCTTATCCAAACTGCCCCCTTTCTGCTGCCAGAGAAGCGTATGACAGAGCTGCGGCACAAACAGACTGGGAACAATTTGTCATGGTCTCAATGCTCACACTCCACTTGCCGGGCATGGAGGGACATAAATAGAATAAGGTAACAAACTGGGCAGATCGCGCACCCTCATCCCTTGCATAGGGCGAAATGAGTTAGTCAGAGCTTGGGCTGGCTACATTCTAGCTATGACAGTCTTCCCAGTACCACACAGGCGGAAATTAATGGACAAATATGATGCCAAAGGGAGAGACTGTTGTGCGTTATGCCTCAGCAGGCAGATGACTGCAACATTTCCTTTCATAATTATGAACTTGATGCAGCACAACTAGGGGTCATACTCCACGTCGCCTGGTGAGGATGGTATTACTTACAACATACTCAGATTGCTGTGTCGAGTTAACCAGGTAATCCTTTAACTTGAATTATATAACATGAGTTATGTGACGGGGAGCTCCCTAAACTGGACCAATAGCCTCATTAATCCCATTCCAAAGCCCAATCAAACAAAACTCATTTCGCCCAATATCTCCTTACAGCTGCTTGTGTAAAACATTTGAAAAGGTGATTCTTAATCGTCTTATGGCACAGAATTAAGGAATTCTTGTCACCCCCCCCCGGTTGCATGGGCTTCATGCATGGAAGGAGTGTCACCATGCATTTACCACCTTTTCTTCACTCTGCACACTGACAGCTCATACACTACGTTCCTTGACCTTAATCCGCTTTTGTTTGATGTACCAACAGACATGTAAATCATTAGTGAACTGCAAGAATGATGTTTGGAGGATGGCTTTCTCCGCTGGATTAAAGGTTACCCTGTCCAACAGAAAGTCGTCTGTGTTGTTTTCCAGGGACATAGAAGGTAACTAAAGATTTTGAATTAGGGAACCCCACAAGGAGGTGTGCTTAGTCCCCGCCCTTTTCAACATTTTGATTAATGCATTACTTAATGCCAATGTCCTACCAGCCCCATCATTATATGGTAGTTTTGCTGATGACATAATGATTCACACTACCGGATTCTCCAACACCCAAAACATTCTTAATCATGTTTTTAGGCCTCGTGTCAGGACCTTGGGTTAATAATCTCAGGGATAATACAAGATACTCAACAGGCGTCCCCTTCCCCCTCGGCAGAGAGGCAACAGTTCGTCAGATCCAGTTTGCATGATGGGTCTCTTCTAGAATATGGTAAGCAGAATACAGGTATCTAGGCTTTGAGTTCCACTACTTGGACCTGTGTAACGATACTTTGTCGACAATACAAAGAAAAGGCTGAGAGCACTTAGAGTTGTGGCAGGTTTCATACCCAGTATGGTGTCTAATGTTAAAAATGTGAAAATGATGTATCTTGCTTTATAGATCATTGGTTAATAAGCAGCGCCACTACTTACTTGCACCGTGTCCTGACTGGAGCTTGGAGTGGCTTGGAAAAACTGCAAAACGAAGTCAATGAGGAAATCATCCTAGGATGCCCTCGTACAGCCAAAATTTTAAATATGCTCGGAAAGAACTTAATATTCCCAAGCATAGAGATCGTGTTACTGAAAGAAATATCCTTAATGGGGTCAATATGCTTAGGCTAGCCCATGTCATAACCCCTGCAAGCAGCCCTCCAAACTGTTTCCTCAGCACTTGTGGAACATCCTTCCAGATGGATCGAAAAAACTGGAACCGACCTCCGCATGAACCCGGCTACATGATTCTATATCAATTGGACAACAGAGACATTACCCCTGCTCCATGGGATATTACCCTTTTCCAAACTAACCATTCTCCATTGTCCCCCCAAAACTCTTCTTAAATCACAACCAAAGCTTCGTCTTGGAAGCCAAACATGATGCCTTAAGCTGTATTGATAACTTAGTCACACAGAACATTCTTTTCACAAATTATTTACGTTGATATTCTGTTTCACCAGTTCCACTGTGTCAGCTGGTATTGCCTGCTGTTGTCACACAGAGTGAATGGCTCTCATAAAGAAATTGGAGCCACGCATCAATAACTGGGCTCTACCCTTCAACAGAACTGTTTGCCATACCCTTGCACTCAATGTGTTCCAAGTATCTAAGGTTGGACACTTATATGTAACTGATTCTCTGTCATCCATAAATGCTCTCAACTCATTAAGTAATAAATTGTGGCATGCTTGTTGTCAGAAGCCAGACATAGATAAGTAAGATTGTGACAGTGGAGTCAAGTGCACATGCTGTGGATTCCATCTCATCCATTGGTCTTCAGATGCATGATAGAACTGATAAAATGGCTAAGCTATTGCTTTTCAAAGAGGGGTAGATTACAATCTTGGGTTGTCACTTAGCAGTTTGAGAATAATAATTCGAAAAGAAACTTCAAATGAACTTTATTGACTTAAGACTTAGGAGATTGGACACAAGTCAGTCCACTATCATCATTTCCATCCATGGCAGGAGGAGCCACATGTCTATTGGTCCATCCAACAAAATAAGCAGACTCCTTGGATGTCCACTACTGCCCGGCTCCGCTGGGTTTAACAAGTATCTTTGGCAGGTTAAATCACCACCACCAATGTAACCAAAGAAATTAAACTTGCCAATGGATATTGTCACAAACCTTGCGTCCCCATTATGTACTGGAGTGTGATAAAATTATGAATTTAGAAACAACCACTCAGAGTGTTCAAGAAATGCTAAGGTAATTTTTATCCACAGTGGTATATTGCAGACCCTTCTGGGATAAAACCCTGACTTTGCTACCTGTTAATAAAGCATTACAACATGTGTGCATGTGTGCAGTGTACTCACCTATTTGTACTCACCTATTTTGGTGGTTTGCGGGGTCGAGCCTAGCTCCTTGCCCCGCCTCTTCACCGGTTTGCTACTAGACCCTCTCTCCTCCCCCCTCCATGAGCCTTTATTCAAACCTCGTCTTAAAACGTGTATGGTTCCTTGCCTCCACTACGGTCATTTTCCTAGTCTATACCACTGCCTTACAACCTATGACTGAAGAAATACATCCTACTATCTCTCTGACTCATTTGTGTCTTCAACTTCCATTGTGGCCTCTTGTTTCTGTGTCCCCTCCCTGGAACATCCTGTCCTTTGTCCACCTTGTCTATTCCACGCAGTATTTTATGTCGTTATCATGTCTCCCCTGACCCTCCTGTCCTCCAGTGTCGTCAGGCCGATTTCCCTTATCATTCTTCATGGCGCGACATTCACCCGTTAGCTCTTGGAACTATCACGAGCTTGTGTGGTGCAAACCTTTGTACTTTCTCTAGTTCTTGACGTGCTTTATCCAAGTGCGGTGTTCAAACAGGGCCTGCCAATATCTCCAGTATGTGGGCCTGACATACACGGTGTACATGTCTTGAATGATTCTTACTAAGGTGTAGAATGCTGTTCTCAAGAGTTTGCCAGGCGCCCATATGCTGCTGCAGTTATCATCTGATTGATGTGTGCTTTCCGGAGACATGCCCGGTGTTATACTCCCCCAAATCTTTTCTCCTTGAGTGAGGTTTGCAGTCTTTGGCACCTAGCCTATACTCTGTCTGTGGTCTTCTGTGCCCTTCCCCATCTTTCATGACTTGTGCATTTGGAGCAGGATTAAATTCGAGAAGCCATGTGCTGGACCAGGTGTCGCAGTCTGTCCAGGTCTCTTTGAAGTCCCTGCCTGGTTCCTCATCAGATTTAATTCTCCCCATTAACTTCACATCATCTGCAAACAGGGACTACTTCTGAGTCTAACCCTTCCTCATGTCGTTCACATATACCAAAAATAGCACTGGTCCTAGGACGACCTCCTAGGACCGACCCTGTGGGACCCCGCCGTCACAGGTGCCCACTGTGATACATCATTACGTACCATGACTCGTTGTTGCCTCCCTGTCACCGTATTCTCGGATCCATTGCAGTGCCCTTTCCTGTTATATGCGCCTGATGCTCTAGCTTCTGCACTAATCTCTTGTGAGGACTGTGTCAAAGGCCTTCTTGCAGTCCAAGAGATGCAATCAACCCACCCCTCTCCTCTTGTCTTACTTCTGTTATTTTATCATAAAACTCAGAAGGTTTGTGACACAGGATTTGCATTCCGTGAATCCGTTGGCTGGTTGGCAATTTATACTCCTGTTCCGTTCCAGGTGCTCCACCACTCTCCTCCGATAATCTTCCTCCATATTTTTGCAACTATACACGTAAAATGACACGGGTCTATATTTTAGTGCCTCTTTTTGTCCCCTTTTTTGAAAAGGGAAAAATTTTCCCTCTTCCATCCCTCAGGTAGTTGCCCATTTCCGGGAGTTTGAAGATTTGGTAAGTGGTACGCAAAACATATCTGCTCCCTCCTAAGGCCCCATGGAGAGATGTTGTCCGGTCCCATTTTCCCTTTTGGGGATGATGTCCCTTAGGTTTCTTTACCTCTCCTCATCTGTATGTATGTCGTCCAACACTGTTGGGGTTTCCTTGTTGGTTTTTTCCCCATTGGGCTGTCCCCCAGATCCTTCTGTCTTCTGTAAATACTTTCCCTTAAACTCGTGTTTTAGCTCCCCATACCTTTGTCGTTTCTTGTGAGTTCTCCCCTTCTTTCCTCGCCTTATCACCTGGTCCTTACTGTTGTCTTTTCCTAATGTGGCTATACAGAGTTTCGGGTCAATTTATTTCGATGCTAGTCGTTTTATACTGTCCCTGGGGGCCCCTCCTTTCTGGGATACTCGTTTCTGGCTCTTCTACTAATCTCCTTTTTTTCCCGGGGCCATGCCTCCCGTACCTTTTCCATTTTCTTTGCACTTTGTTTTTTCCCCCCTAAAACCTTTTGGGAAACCCAAGGACTCGTTTTGGTCCCTATTATTTCTGTTTCCCTTGGGGAAAAAAACTTCCTCTGCCCCCTTGCCTTTGTTGCCACTATTCCTATCTCGTTTACTGATTTTCCCACCATTTTTTCTGTCCCCCCTGAACCTCCTGCAGGAAGTTTCTATACCTGTGAGTCCCCCCTTTTTTTTTTTGGGTGTCCCCCTTTGTTCCTGTTACCTTCTCCATTGTTAAATCTACTAATAGTAAAAAAAGAACCCCATGATCGTAGCTCCAAAGGGGGCCCCTCGTAAGTGATGTCCTCGATGTTAACTCTCAGGGGGAACACAAGATCCAGTCTTGCGGGTCATCCTCCCCTCTCTCTTGGTTGTGTCCCTGACATGTTGATCATGAGGTTT
>NW_026465459.1:5000-14388 GCF_026875155.1 Cherax quadricarinatus
ACACTCCACCACTTCCTGTTTTTTTTAAATTTGTATTTTGAAGATAACACTTACATTTTTTTTTTCAAGAATATAATATAGTTTTATAACAAAAAAAAAGGTTATTTTATCATGATCCAAGTATTCATCTGATGATATTTTTCATGACTATCCTTGAGGAACAAGAATTTTCGAATGTATATTTTTTTTTTCGATTACTGAGAAATTCTTAGCCAACTCAAAATTTTCTTATCATAAAAACTTTTTTTTCCACTTTCTTAATTGAGCACAAAGTACGTCTTTCATACAATTTTGCTCCATACGTATACGAATGTACTAACACCAGGCATTATTCATTAGCATTGTAAATCAAACTATTCCTTATAAAGTAGATCATGAAATAATTTACAATAGTAATGTAAAGTCTTGTGAGGACAAGAATAAAATAAAAGAATGATAGATAACAAGTAAATGAAAATTATACATAAGCACATGAAATGAAACAATAAATGAAAAAGACACTTAGTCCTATTTACTGAATTCAGTTTTAGTTTATAATTAATTTAAGGAATGTATGAAAGTATTCCTAAGTTTATGTAGGAGAATATACCAAACCTATGACACAGGTACCAAGTTCAGTCATAAAACATGTATCCCTGATTTTTTACACATACACTGCGAACTCAAAATAGCTGTGTGAAGCTGAACTATGATGCAGGATTTCATCGCTTAATGAAGATTAGGCGATTTAAATCCAGGCAGCTGTATTAAGCATAGTCATAAAAACAAGTTTCCCCTCCCTTCATGCAGCAGTTACCATCCAGGTCCATGGCAGCAGCTATGTTAAGCTAGAATAACACATCATGAGTTAACTCCAAGTAACATGAATCTTCTATGCGTTTTGGAAACCACATAGATCGAATATGGTAAATGCATATCACAAATTCTGAATTAACAATGGAAAATCTGATAATAGTGAACTTACTTAAAATGAATCATTATATAGCGAGTAGAAACCTCAACTGACATACAGTACAGTATATACAGTACTCACCCAGTGGTTTCTGGCATATATATCCATTCATGGTACTGCAGTCGACATCGTTCCATCCACCAGCATGATACTGCACCAGCATCACTATGCAGTCCTCGTTGTGACAAATAAAAAAATGTATGCTAATTCTTAGGCAGCAAACAAAATGAAACAGTGGTAATAATATTCCATTTAAAATAATATATATTTATAGTATTGAACGACACTTGGTCCAAGTAATTATAGTTACCCTCCTCTCCCTGGGATCAAATATGAATAACCCCCATTCACAGGCAGTCTTGTTTCAAAAATACTCCATGTAAAAATTACTAAGGGCAAGTGAGAGAAGATTTCCCAATGACTTACCAAATTTTTGAGTATAAAACTCGTCATTAAACAAAGCTATGCATCAGTAATGCAAAGTTTAATAAGCTCAGTGATTGCAGGTACTGACAATGGTGAATCTTAATTAAAGAGTTCTTCAGAATGGAAACTAGATATATCATCAACTGGAACTTTTGTATAAAAAGAAGTGACATCAAAACTAACCACATTATAATAATTTAAATCAGTCTGGTTGCTTAATTTATCAATTAAATCAATATTATATTTAAAATTAAAACTAGAAATTCTGCCAGCAATTGGGCTTAACTTATCCACCAGCCATTTGTATAATATACAGAAAACTGAATCTATGCAGCTAATAACAAAATGGCTACTAAATAATAAAACGACGACTGAAAAGCAACGATGAACCAATTAAAAAACTCACGACCGCTAGTCTATCTTTACAGCATATCTATGGAAAAACAAAAACACATTCTACCCCCGTTTAAAAAACTTATACCTGTGAACAAGTACACATATTAATGTATCAAGAACAAATGGTTTTTCAAGCAATTAACAAACTGCGACTGCTGACGGGGAATCGAACCTTTGTTATTTTAGCCCACCTGATGTGAAGCAAGCCAAAATCCTCTATTCTCTAGCCATTGAGCCATCAATCCTACAAACATCATGTTCTTGTAGCAATGAGCATCTTTCATAATGCGAAGACATACGTGGGAGTGGGAAAACTCAGAACTAATAGCTCAGTGATTAGAGCGTCTTGGATTTTGACTTGCATTGCCCAAAGGAGGCTAAAAATAACACGGGTTCAATTCATAGCCAGTCGTGGTTCGTTAATTGCCTAAAAGCCACTTGTTCGTGGTTACATTGACGTGTACTGCTCATTAAATGCCGATATTCCCAACGGGAGTAGAATGAAATTAGTTCTGAGCTTACCACAGCCACGTAGGTCATTGCATAATGAAACATGTCCAGTGCTACTATGTATATTATGTTTGCAGGATTGGTGGCTCAGTGGTTAGAGAGACTCGGATTTTGACTTGCTTCCCATTAGGCAGGCTAAAACAACACGGGTTTCATCCCCGGCCTGTCTCAGTTTGATAACTGTTTAAAAATCACTTGTTCATTGATGCATTAATATATAGGAGATTGGTAGACAGCAACCACCCAGGGAGGTACTACCGTCCTGCCAGGTGACTGTGAAACAGAAACCTGTAACTGTTTTACATGATGGTAGGATTGCTGGTGTCTTTTCTCTGTCTCATGAACACGCTGGATAAAAGGTATATCTCGCTACTTCTACTTTCACTTAGGTCGCACTACACAGGCATGCTCACATGCATATGATATTATATATATTTATATATATATATATATATTATATATTTTATATATATTTTATATATATATTTATATATATTTATATGCATAAGATCACAGTAATCAGGTGATTTCAGAAATATACAAAACAACCCACTTTGTAAGAATAGAGAAATGCCAAGCGCACTTTCGTGACTTCTAACATTATCAAGGAACATAGTTCCTTGATTTATGTGTGAAGTCACGAAGCACTTGGAATTTCTCTATTCTTTCAAAGTGGTTGTTTTTGCATATATATATATATATATATATATATATATATATATATATATATACTATATAATATAGCATTATAGATATATCCTATTTATATATATATATATATAAATATATATATATATATATATATATATATATATATATATCATATTATTATTATATACATATATATATATATATATATATATATATATATAATATTATTTATATATATATATATATTTATATATACATATAACATATTACATAGATACATCTAGGTTTTTTCATCTCTTTCTTAATAGTTGTTGTTCTTGTTTATTTCCTCTATTTTCCATGGGAAAGTGAAAAAGAGTCTTTCCTCTGTAAGCCATGCGTGTCATATGAGGACACTAAAATGCCGGGAGCAATGGGATAGCAACCCCTTCTCCTGTACACACTTACTAAAAATAAGAAGAGAAGCTTTATAAAACTGGGATGCTTGAATGTGCGTGGATGTAGTGCGGACGATAAGAGAGAGATGATTGCTGATGTTATGAATGGAAAGAGGTTGGATGTCCTGGCCCTAAGCAAAACAAAGCTGAAGTGGGTAGGCGAGTTTCAGTGGGGAGAAGCAAATGGGATTAAGTCAAGAATATCTGAGAGAGTTAGAGCTAAGGAAGGGGTAGCAATAATGTTGAAGGATCAGTTATGGAAGGAGAAGACGGAATATAAATGTGTAAATTCAAGAATTGTGTCGTTTAAAATAAGGGTCGGATGCTAAAAGTGGGTTATAGTAAGCGTGTATGCACCTGGAGAAGAGAGGAGTGTAGAGGAGAGTGAGATTTTGGGAGATGTTAAGCGAATGTATAGGAACCTTTGAACCAAGTGAGAGAGTAATTGTGATAGGGGACCTAAATGCTAAAGTAGGAGAAACATTTAGAGAGGGTGTGGTAGGTAAGTTTGGGGTGCCAGGAGTAAATGATAAAGGGAGCCTTTCGATTAAGCTTTGTATAGAAAAGGGTTTAGTTATAGGAAATACACATTTTAAGAAAACGACGATAAATAAGTATACAAGATATGATTTAGGCCGTAATCATAGTAGTTTGTTGGACTATGTAGTGGTAGATATAAGACTGTTGAGTAGACTTCATTATGTACATGTTTATAGAGGGGCTACAGATATATCAGATCACTTTATAGTTGTAGCTACAGTGACAGTAAAAGGTAGATAGAATACAAGGAAAATAGAATCAGCAAGTAAGAGAGAGGAAGGCATATAAACTAAAAGATGAGGCAGTTAGGGTAAGATATAAACAACTATTGGAGGATAGATGGGCCAGTGAGAGTAAAGTCAATGGGGTCGAAGATGTATGGGGTAGGTTTAAAAATGTAGCGTTAGAGTGCTCAGCAGAAGTTTGTGGTTACATGAAAGTGGGTGCAGGAGGGAAAAAAAGCGATTGGTGGAATGATTATGTAAAGAGAGTAGGAAGAGAGAAAAAGTTAGCATAGAAGAGGCTTTTACAAAGTAGAAGCGATGCAAGGAGGGAAGAGAATATCGAGAGAAAAAGAGAGGCTAAGAAAGTGGTGAAGCAATGTAAAAAGAGAGCAAATGAGAGAGTGGATGAGCTGAACACCCCCCCCCAAAGAAAAAGTTTAGGCGTGAGATAAATAAGTTGAAGAAGCCTAGAGAACAAATGGATTTGACAGTTAAATATAGGAGAGGAGAGTTATTAAATGAAGAGTTAATGGTATCGGAAAGATGGAGGAAATATTTTGAGGAATTGTTAAATGTTGATGAAGATAGGGAAGCTGTGACTTCGTGTATAGAGCAAGAGGGAACTAACACTCTTGAGGCTTGAGGGAAGAGCCGGTTAGTGAGTGTTGGGGAAGTTCGTGAGGCAAGTGGGTAGAATGAATGGGAGTAAGCAGCGGGTGATGGTATAAAGATAGAATGCAATAAAAAGATGCAGATATAGTTTTGGAGTGGTTGATGCTATTATTTAATAAGTGTATGGAAGAGGGTCAGTACCTAGGGATTTGCAGAGAGCATGCATAGCTCCTTTGTATAAAGGCAAAGGGGATAAACGACGTGGCAAACAATTATAGAGGATTAAGTCTGTTGAATATACCCGGTAAAGTGTATGATAGAGTTATTATTGAAAGAATTAACAGTAAAACAGAGAGTAGGATAGCAAATGAACAAGGAGGCTTTAGGAAAATTAGGGGGTGTGTAGACCAAGTGTTTGCAGTGAAACATATAGGTGAACAGTATTTAGATAAGGCTAAAGAGGATTTTGTGGCATTTATGGATTTGGAAAAGGCAAATGACAGGGTGGATAGGGAAGCAATGTGGCAGATGTTGCAGGTATATGGTATAGGAGGTAGGTTACTGAAAGCAGTGAAGAGAGTTTTTACGAGGATAGTGAGGCTCAGGTTAGAGTATATAAGAGATAGGAAGATTATTTCCCAGTAAAAGTAGACCTTAGACAAGGATGTGTGATGTCACCGTGGATTGTTAAATATATTTATAGATGGGGTTGTAGGAGAAGTGAATGTGAGGGTTTCGGCAAGACGTGTGAAGTTAAAGGATAAAGAATCAGACACAAAGTGGGAGTTGTCACAGTTGCTCTTTCCTGATGACACTGTGCCTTTGGGAGATTCTGAATAGAAGTTGCAGAGGTTAGTAGATGAATTTGGTAGGGTATGTAAAAGAAGAAAATTAAAACTGAATATAGGAAAAGTAAGGTGATGGGGAAAGCAAAAAGATTAGATGACGAAATATTAGATATCAGATTAGAGGGAGAGAGTATGGAAGAGGTGAATGTATTCATATATTTAGGAGTGGACGTGTCAGCAGACGGGTCTATGAAGGATGAGGTGAATCATAAAATTGATGAGAAGAAAAAGGTGATTGGTCTGTGGAGCGAGGAAAAAGCTGGAGGCAGTGGAGATGTTATGTCTCAGGGCAGTGTGTGCAGAGAATTTGTAGTTTGGAAATTAGGAGGGTGTGCAGGATTACGAAAACTATTATCCACAGAGCTGAGGAGGGGTTGTTGAGGTGGTTTGGACATGTAGAGAGAATAGAACGAAACAGAATGACTTCGAGAGTGCATAAATCTGTAGTGGAGGGAAGGCGGGGTAGTCGGCTAGGAATGGTTGGATGGAGGGGGTATATATAACGAGGTCTTGTGTGTGAGGGGCTTGGACTTCCAGCAAGCATGCGTGAGCGTATTTGATAGGAGTGAATAGAGACAAATGGTTCTAATGCTTGACATGCTGTTGGAGTGTGAGCAAAGTAACATTTATGAAGGGATTCAAGAAAACCGGCAGGCCGGACTTGAGTCCTGGAGATGGGAAGTACAGTGCCTGCACTCTGAAGGAGGGGTGTTAATGTTGCAGTTTTACAACTGTAGTGTAAAGTACCCATCTGGCAAGACAGTGATGGAGTGAATGATGATGAAAGTTTTTCTTTTTCGGGCCACCCTGCCTTCGTGGAAATCGGCCGATGTGTTAATAAAAAAATATATAGAAATGTTGTACCTGATAAGCAGAATAGGCCAAACTTTAAAAATTAAGCTTTACAAAAAAAATTAATTTACAGAATGATAGCTAATTTTTTTTTTATTCACAATGATATAAAGATTTATATTTTTGTACCAAACATAAGTTAGAAGCTTAAAACCTCACTTAAATTTTCGTATTTTTTTAGTTAACTTCAGCTATTTATAGCATAGGTCACGTTAAATTAATTTAATATAACTTAAAATCAATGATATATATTTTTATCGTTATGCTCAAATCAGCTTCTACCGACTTATGGCAAAAACATATTTTCATTTTGCTAATTCGCGAAAGTGCACCATTGTCAAATAGGTCAAATTCGACGATTCAGCTTAAACAGCATGATATATATGTATGTGCAGAACAACCACTAAGAAAAAATGGTAAAATTCCATGCATTTTCGACTTAAATTTCACTGAGTTCTTTCTAATTGACCAATTTTTATATATGACATGCCGAATAGTTAAAACTGGTCAGTTAGCAAAAAACTCACTTTAAATTTCATCCTTCCTAAAATTTTCTATTATACATTTAAAGATATATTTTTTTCACTTATGTTAATGTAAAAATTTTACAATTTTTTACCGAAAGACCCTTAAAAACTTATCTAACATCAATATAACAAATGCAATTTAATTTAGCCAAATCCAACATAATGTATTTTAGATAAGTTTACAATAATTTAATAATAAAGAAATACAATGAGATATATTTTTTTCGTTAGGTTAAGATTTTTCGAAATTATTGCATACACAAATTTTAGCTTGCCTTATTCGACAAGAAAAGTATTCGTATTTAAGCCAAAATCGCATGTTTTACTTACCTATTAGGCATGACATATTAATCTCATTTGTATAATCCCAAAGTAATTTCACATTAATTACTCAACTATTGTTTATAAAGCTTAATTCGGTTTTATTTCTCTTAACCATGCAACTGCTGGATACAACTTTCTCGGTCTTTTAAAAATCAATTGGATGGTAAAATCTCTTGCATGTATAAAGAGAGCATTAGTCTCTTGTTTACTTGTTAATGCTTATATTTAAATAGTGTAAGCTTTGAACAAGACTTTTTAAAGTTTGGCATAATAAACTTCATCACATTTGGATAGGGGTTCTTGTTTGTAATGAACTCAAAAAACAAAACGATCAAAATGAACTTAAAAATAAACTAAAAAGAAAAAATTGAAGCCCTACTATAAATCAGGGATTACACAAACATGCTAATAACAATTTTGTAACCAACTTGTCAAATGAAACATTAGAAATACACACACACACACACACATATATATATATATATATATATATATATATATATATATATATATATATATATGCAAGGATGCAAGGAATTCGCGAGAGCAGGCGAAATATACACAAACACTGATCTCTGGCTGAAGGAGACTCGAACCTACGAACCTTAGGACAAGGTACGCAGTGCTTTACCAATCTGCCCACACTAGACAATACCTTGGCGTGTAGCTTGCGCTACACGTTTGATCCAAGGCAGCCAGCTTTCAGGGAGAAGGCTTACAGCTTTTCATCTCATCCCCTGCATGCATGAGCCTTACTAGAGATTTGAACAATGCAAGGAATTCGCGAGAGCAGGCGAAATACACACACAGACACACACAGACACACACACACACACATATATATATATATATATTATATATATATATATATATATATAATATATATTTATATATATATATATATATTTTATTTTTATATTTATTTATTATTATCACACTGGCCGATTCCCACCAAGGCAGGGTGGCCCGAAAAAGAAAAACTTTCACCATCATTCACTCCATCACTGCCCTTGCCAGAAGGGTGCTTTACACTACAGTTTTTAAACTGCAACATTAACACCCCTCCTTCAGAGTGCAGGCACTGTACTTCCCATCTCCAGGACTCAAGTCCGGCCTGCCGGTTTCCCTGAACCCCTTCATAAATGTTACTCTGCTCACACTCCAACAGCACGTCAAGTATTAAAAACCATTTGTCTCCATTCACTCCTATCAAACACGCTCACGCATGCCTGCTGGAAGTCCAAGCCCTCGCACACAAAACCTCCTTTACCCCCCCTCCAACCCTTCCTAGGCCGACCCCTACCCCGCCTTCCTTCCACTACAGACTGATACACTCTTGAAGTCATTCTGTTTCTCTCCATTCTCTCTACATGTCCGAACCACCTCAACAACCCTTCCCCAGCCTCTGGACAACAGTTTTGGTAATCCTGCACCTCCTCCTAACTTCCAAACTCGAATTCTCTGCATTATATTCACACCACACATTGCCCTCAGACATGACATCTCCACTGCCTCCAGCCTTCTCCTCGCTGCAACATTCATCACCCACGCTTCACACCCCTATAAGAGCGTTGGTAAAACTATACTCTCATACATTCCCCTCTTTGCCTCCAAGGACAAAGTTCTTTGTCTCCACAGACTCCTAAGTGCACCACTCACTCTTTTTCCCTCATCAATTCTATGATTCACCTCATCTTTCATAGACCCATCCGCTGACACATCCACTCCCAAATATCTGAATACGTTCACCTCCTCCATACTCTCTCCCTCCAATCTGATATTCAATCTTTTCATTCACCTAATCTTTTTGTTATCCTCATAACCTTACTCTTTCCTGTATTCACCTTTAATTTTCTTCTTTTGCACACCCTACCCAAAATTTATCCACCAATCTCTGCAGCTTCTCTTCAGAATCTCCCAAGAGCACAGTGTCATCAGCAAAGAGCAGCTGTGACAACTCCCACTTTGTGTGTGTTCTTTATCTTTTAACTCCACGCCTCTTGCCAAGACCCTCGCATTTACTTCTCTTACAACCCCATCTATAAATATATTAAAAAAACCACGGTGACATACAATCCTTGTCTAAAGG
>NW_026465460.1:0-13622 GCF_026875155.1 Cherax quadricarinatus
ACAATAAAATATTAAGGGAAGCCCACCCTAATAATTTGATGTGACGGGGAAAAACCAGTCAAGAACAATGTAATATGACGGGGAAAACCGGTCCGAACAAAAAAATATGAAAGGGAAACCCGTCGACAAACAAGAACTGACACGGAAACGAGTCCTAATGAATAGAAAGAAACCCACCAGAAAAATAAAATATTAAAAGGGAAACCCCTCCAGACAATGAAAATGAGGGGGAAACCCCATAACAATGAAATATAGAAGGAAACCAGTCCAAAACAAGAAATATGACAGAGAAAAACCCGCCAAGCAATGAAATTGACGGGGGAAACCCGCCAGAACAATAAAATATGAAGGGAAACCCATCCAGAAAATGAAAATACGGGGTCTCGTCCAAAAAATGAAAATACAGGAAACCCGTCCAGGACAATGATATCGATCGAAGGATTCTTAAATGGAGATACACATTTGAAAGTAGACACCTTGTAGATGGTACTATATTGTCACCCCGAGAGGTGTAATGGAGCCAGTGCCTTGCCTGCTACGCCTGGATGGTCTGCCGCGAGTGAGGCCGGGGACAGGGGATGGCCTCCTGTTGCATCCCGTGACGCCCACACAAAGCACAGGCCCAAGGGTTTCGACTAAAGCTTTGGGATACTCTGCTATGCTATAAAATACTGGGAATACAGGGATCAGCAATTTGCGACAGCTCGTCATGTTACTAGTCCCCGACTACACTACTTTATAGGCTAACGGCGGGCGGATCGGGGCTGATTTTATACAATAAAAAATTCAATATAATTAGAACAAATGGAGTAAAACATGATTTTGACAAGGGGTTTTAACGAACATTAAAAACTAAAGAACAAAACATTAACAAATGGGTAATTGATCAATCGATCTGTATTCATCCCTCAAAACGATTCTGAGGAAAAAAAATTATATACAAAGAATGTTTAAACAGAAAGGCAGATTCGGTGCACTAAAATTAGACTGTTAATTCTCAAAAATAGGGAGGGAACGTGAACACGAAATTTTCCGACAAACTGACACTAATAATAAACACACATTACAATTCTTTCATCTGGGACTCAAATTTAAATACGACTAGTACTTTTAAACCCCAATTTTTCCTGCGGGTTTAGGTTTACTTTGCAGAATGGTTATCACTCGGGGGAAAACGAACCTCTGCAATGGCTAACACAGCCTTGACTGAGAAGATCTAAAGGGAGTATCTACAAAAAACAACTACAATCACTAGTGATGGGGAAAATTACAACCTCTGCTAGGATATCAACTCGCTATTCATACAAAACCCTTTTGGGCTCGTTACAAATCACTAATGGTCTGGTGGCTTCACATAAGAATAAGATCTTCCTGGAGCAGGAACGAATCACACCGAACACAGGGATGGGTTTTTTGGGCATTTTGACATCCTCCAGTAAAAGGAGATCTGCAGTAACTCACTAACTTCGCGATAAAGCACAGCACACATTAAACTTGCCAAAAATTTTTTCAAAAGTGGATTAAACTCTTGGATGTCAAGGTCCATCTGGCTAACCTTCCAGTAGGGCTTTTTTTTCTGGAATAAAGGAACAGTTCTTCCTTACTGGAGGAAAGAAAAAACTGGGGTGGAGGGAAAAACCCCCCCGGGTTAAAAAAATTTAACGCATAACCGCAATAGAGCAAGGAGAACGAATCTACTATCTAAACTGCAAACGGGGAAAAAGAAATGAACAGGTAAACAATCGAATTAAATCTGATCGCACACAGTGACACAGGTATCAGCAAAAGAAACTACACTTACAAACGTTAACATGTAAATTTACTCGAGAACAAACTTTTTAACAATGCACTGATACTGTAAACTGGGAGGGGGATCCCCACTGGAACTTTGGGAAAAACAACAGACACTCTAGTAAACACTAGTTTAAAGAGACGTCTTTCTGCAGACAGCTGTCACACAAAAGAGATGGCATTACATTTGCAAGTAATCGTTTCCCCAAAAGGCATCCCCGTGGAGAAACTACTACCGAACTAGCATCTTTGCGGGGATGGGCTGTGACTCAAGGCGCTGAGTGTCCCCGGACACTTGGGGGCAACGGAACCTACCGCAATCTGGTATAGGTGGAACCAGAGGGAGTGACAAATTACTAGTCCCTCCGCTCGGCTACGTTAATAAGAAATTCAGGATCTATAGGAACTTAATCTGAACTTCACTTTTTCGCAGCATTTAACAAACTCAGATACAAGCTGTGAGAACAAAGACATTGCTCAAGGGCAATTTGTCTTTCAGTCAGAAAGGGGAAATTGGTACTGGGGACTGATTCTTATTGATTTTGACTGCATGTACACTAAGTGAATATTCAAAAGGGGACTGGGACATCTTCTCAGTGAAAATACGAAGGGATAAGTCAAAAAAAAATAGAGAGAATGACACAGAAAGCTTAAAGGGGAAAAAAAAATCTTAACTATTCGCATAAGTAATTAAAAATTTACAAGTTACACAGTAAGCAAAGAACTCACCAAGAAAAATAGCAACTTAACAAACACGAAAATCAAGAAACTTTTATTTTGCTCAAATCAATATGCCAACTTTATTTTAAAATTTTAATAATGGCACAGTGAGTTGTCTTTATTTTCAATGCAACGGAAATACACAAAAAAATGATAAAAGGGACTCAATAAACTTGTGAAAAAATTAAAACAAACACACAATCACTAAAATTAAAAAAAAATAAAATGACCAGAACAGGCTAAAAACTGCCTGTAATAAACGTAGCAATAATCAAATAATTGCTAATCAAAAAGTATTGCACAACACTGCATAAATTTTCTGCAAAAAAATTTTTAAAATAGCAACCAATATTGCACAAAATTATTCAAAATGATCTATTCAATAAAAAAATTATAACCCCAAAAGAAAAAAAAAATATGAAAAAATGAACATTTTAACTCTTAATGCACTTAAAAAAAAACAACAAAAGAACAATTTCTTTAAAAAAACTTAAAAATTGCACTAAGATGAATTTTTCAAAAAACATAAAAAATAATAGGTGAAAAAAAAACATAAAACGGGGGGTTGAACACTTACAGTGAGCAGAACACAACACATAAATATAAACACAGTACTAGAATTTCTTGCAATGAAATTTGATTGTAAAAATTTGTAAAGTGATTCTTGCTTTGACTTTAATAATGGCCATTGTCTGGGGAAATAAAAAAATTTAAACCTGGCCTGAATAAAAGAATATGAACACACAAAGTTCAACACACAGGGAACAAAAAAAAAAAATCAAAAAACTAGAAAAAAAAAAATTTAACAACAACATGGTTGGGTTGCAGAATAGGGGTGAAAAAAATTACTGAATTAATCACGGGAAACGAGACACAAGGGATTCTGAAGTTTTTTAAACACAATTTTCATATTGTCATATGTTGCACACAAAACAAAGGAAACACTAAGTACTACTTCAAGTGTATAAAAAGATACCAACAAAACAGATATAAAATAATGCAAAAAAAATAACACTGAAATAAGGAATTAAAAAAAATTTTATGCAACATACATGAAAACCTGAGTCTGACAAGAGTCCGAATGTCACTAAGAAAAAATTCACGGAACACAAAAAAAATGTCTCAACCTCGCAAATGCTAAAAAAAAAAAAAAAAATTTTTATCCGTAACACTTGGAAATGAGATTGATGGTTTTTTTTTAATCGTTTTGCTGCGTCCTCTGCACATACGTAAACTGCGTTTAAATGGGCAAGACAACACACAGGAGGTTTTTTAAAGGGGCGACACACCTAGCCTTGACCCCCTATGTGGCCTTAAAATATGGTGCACAACCCTTGCAGTGCACCAAAACACTGATAGGTAGTGAGTGTAAGGGCCGACGTAGGGGGGTTTGTGGGTTAAAGGGCGACGGGGCGCTGAACCGGCAAATGAACCACGTGATCGTGAGGGCGGGCTATGGGTTGAACGTCGTAAGCCTCACGAAACACCCCACGCCGCGAAAAATTCAAAAGCCGCTGGCAAAAATAAACCCACAAATACACAAAACCAAAAGGGATGAAAAGGGAGCACCAAATGCTTGGAGCTTGAATCACAAGCATGAAGACACTCACGTGGCTTGTTTTATACTGGGGTAAGACCCGGGTTATTTGCTAGCTGGCTATTTTAAAACCCTTCACACAGAATAGCTTGATAATTTCACACCGTACACAGCAGGGGGGGAAAGCGGGCTTGGCGGAAAAATAATTGGATAAAAGGCTACTGGATCCCTGGGTTGTTAGACTCCCCCACCACAGACTGGAACTGGCTTTTTTTGGAAACTGGGGTCAACCCCCGTGAGTGAAAAAAAAACGGAAACCCTAATACAAAGAACTGACCAGTGAATATGTAGAAGCTTAAGTAGCGGGCTTGGGGTAGCTGGCGGGGTGAACTCGGTATGGGTAGGCTACGGGTGACACAAATGGCCGTCTTCTGGTCAAAATTTTTACTCCAAAATCGCTGTAAACGTCAGAATTACAGGCCCCCCCCCGCGCCAACATTATCGTAAGGGGGCTTAAAGGGGATATCCAGGGGAAAAGTAACACACTGTAGGATGGGACTAATTGTCACGAGATGGGTAGGGGGAGACCAGTGCCCTTTCCCGTCTACGCCGGATGGTCTGCCGCCGAGGGGGCCGGGACAGAGGGATGAGCCTCCTCGTGTGCATCCCCGGGCGTCACAAAAAAAGCACGGCCTACAAGGGGCTCGATCTAAAGATATGGATATCTACTGCTATCATATAATACTGGGGAAAACAGGGACACAACTACTGACAATGAAATATACAGAGAAACCCCTCCGGACAAGAAATTGAGAAGGGAAACTCGTCAAAACAATGAAATATGACAGGGAAACCCCTCCAAACAAGAATATGACAGGAAACCCGTCCAGAACAATGAAATAACGGGAAAACCCCTATAAAAGAAGAAAAGACAGGGAAACCGTTTAGAACTGTGCAATTGACAGGGAAACCCTTCAGAACAATGAAAATGGCATGGAAACCGTTCAGAACTATAATATGACAAGGAAAACCGTTTTGAACAATGAAATATGACGGAAAACCCCTCCAAAACAAGAAAATGACAGGAAAAATCCGTCCATAACAAAAATGTGTTGGGGACGCTATTGGGGGCCCTGCGGCCCTGCTGCGCAGTAGCTCCATTGAGTGGGCTTTTGCGCAGTGTTTGACGTGTACTTGGGTCTGTAAATCTGTTTTTCCGCTCTCTAGAATTTAAGCAAAAGCCCTCCACGAGCAACTTTACGAACACTTAAGAAAAATTGAGGTTGGGGAATATGGGGAAAAACGGGGACTGACCGAAGAAAACAAAAAAATTCGATAGTCCCCCTGTTTTGAGCCTCAGGGCAAAAAGGGAAACTGGCAGGGGGTGACTCAGGGGGAAAAAAGTTTACGATCAAAAAGACGAATGGGAAATTAAACGATGAAGAAGAAAAAGTCGCCCTGGAAACTGTTTGTGGAAACATTAATACATTCTCAGTAAAACCCACGAAAGTGGTCGACAATGGGGAAGTCCACGACGAACGACACCAAGGAAGGTACGAATTTGTTTTGTTGGGGGTAGCCAATTTGGTATATGGATAGGGGGTTTTGCTTGAAGGGCGGATAGGAGACAGAGAGTTTGCTTTCCTGGGGCTGGGGGGGGAAATTGTTTGCCGCGGATGACACAGAAGGTAATGGGGGCAATCCTATTATCTGCCTCAGTGCGGAGGCAACGAGTTGGGAAACGTAGGGGGAAGACCTATTTGCATTATAGGTCAGAATAGAAAAAATTAGGGGTAAAAGGGGGGGAACCCCTCTATGTGGGATTTTTTCCCAAAGGGGGGGATTGGAAAGAATGGGGTTTTCCACAATGGTGTCATTGCTGGCTGGGCAAATCTGAAGAAAATGCGGGAACTTTTATTACACTGGGACCTCTTTTGGGA
Source organism: Cherax quadricarinatus (assembly GCF_026875155.1). NCBI lineage: Eukaryota > Metazoa > Arthropoda > Malacostraca > Decapoda > Parastacidae > Cherax > Cherax quadricarinatus. The sequence continues at coordinate 5,989 of NW_026465460.1, forward strand.
GAAATACATGTATGCCAAGGGATGGGGCACTTATCTAGGTTTGGGGGGGGAGCACTGGCAACTGCAGTGGAGGAGCGTTAGGACTTTAAAAAAGGAATGTTTTTTTGGGGATGGTTTTGGCAGGGAAAAATGAAGTCCCAGTGTATTATTACGAGTTCTAAAAACTATAATAATAAAAACGGGTAGATATTAAAAGCCAGGGACCCCTTGGGGGATAAGGGAAATAATAGGTTTAGTAAAAAATAGAAATGAGCAGAAGGGTAAAAAGAAAGGAAGTCTTTTCAATGTTTATTATGCTAATTGCCGTAGTGCTAGGAATAAATGGACAGTTGAGTTTTTGCAGGCAGGTAACATTTATGTATTTTCCTTAATGAGACGTGGTTTAATTCAAAAAAGTCGGGGCATCCTGCGGAATGTCAAATTCGGGGTTTTAAATTTTTCCAAGAAGAAGAAGTATTTGGGGGGAGGGGGTGGCATTATGTCCAGATCCTTTAACGTTTCATAAAAAGGGGATTAAGTCGAAGTAACCATACAGAGTCTGTTTGGAAGAATTTTCAGAGGGCATGAAAAAAGATTTTAGGAGTGATATAACGTCCCCCAAACCGATAGGGACCAAGGGGAAAATTAGGGAGGAAAATTTTTAAGGCCCCAAGGCACGAAATGTATAATTCTAGGAGACTTTAACTTTTGCATGTTGATTTGGGAATTTTTTGACTGGGAATTTAGAATCATACGATCTTAAAGTATTCAGGATTGTTTTTAAGGGGTTTGTGACAGAACCCCAATGGGAAATAAACCCGCTTGACTTTGTTATGGCAAAAAAAAGAAAACCCTTTTAATAATTTTGAAATTTCAGAGGAATTGGGTGCTAGCACCACAAACAATACATTAGCATTGAATGGGAAATACAAATAGCGAAACTCATAAAAAGCCCCAAATTTTGCTTACAATTACGAGGGGTTTGAAACCTTCCCAACTGTTTAGGGGTAAGAAATATGACAGTTTTTTTTAACCTATACTGCTGCTCAAAGACGTTTAACCCCTATAAAAAATTAAACAAAAGAAATGACCCAAAAGGTAATAATAGGCTCAATATCTACAGGGCATAAGAAAAGGGAATTTATAGGCTATCAAAAGAGGGAGGGTCATCTTATAATCGTATATTGACATTAAGAGGGGCATTAAAAGGGGATAAAAAAGCTAAAAGGGACTATGCTAGGGGGTTTTAAAACTAACCCCAAAAAAAATTTTTTCCCGGTCTATAAACAAAATTTTGAGATAAGTAGGGCCCCCTAAAAATAACTAGGGGACCTTACTGACAAAAAATGAAATGTCTGATTTTTTAAAAAATTTTTTTCTCCATTTTTTCACAGGGAAAACACTAACAATATTGAATCAAAAAGTCACTTAAAAATAACTCGGGAATCTGTTCATGTCCCACCATTACGAAAAACAGCGGCCCATGCCTTTCGCATGCTTTTATTACTTTTTTTAAAAAGTCAATAAGACTTCACCTTCCCCAAACACCAAGATGGCAAGGGGTTTCACCAATACAAAAGGTGGTGACCCTCAGACTTAAACCACTATAGGCCAAAATCTAACTTACCATTGCTATCCAAAATCTTTGAAAACTTGTGCACAGGAGAAATGTATTCATTTTTAACGGCTCAAAACAACTCAACCCTGCCATTTGGGTTCAGGAAAAAAAAAGCACTAATGATCAAACAAAAAATGCAGTCTGCTTTACCCCACACAGGAAAAAAAGGAATACCACTAGAATTTTTATGACCCCAAAAAAGCTTTTGACACAGTAAACCAAAATCCCTCCAAAACTTACCATACGGTAAAAAGGGGCCCTGCCCTGCTTTTTAAAAACTTTCATTTCAAAGGTATCATACTCACCATTAAAAGACACAGCTCACAACACGACCCCTTATACTGAGTTCCGCGGAATGTCCTTTTTCCCCCGCTCTTCCTCATATACATCAATGACCACCAAACGTATCCCAACACCTAAAACCCATTCTCTTTTTCTATGACACACTTATGCATCTCTCACCCAAACTTGCCACCCTAAACCATTTTGAAAGAGGACTGATTAAAAAATCGACTTGGTGACGCCAAAAACTTTCGCTTTAAAACTGCAAAACTACATATTTTGTTTGGAAACAGAGCAGGAGATCACAAATTAACATTTAAAATTTTACAACACTCAATTCCAAAATAAAGGGGAAAATTCTTAGGCCCTTTTAAACCCTTTACAAAACCTGAATTTCAGCACCCAATCCACATATAGCCAAAAAAAATACCAAAACGGGTTTGGGTCCTCTCCAAGATAAAAATACAAACCCCCAAAATGCCCTTCTCACACTAACCACCACTTATTTATCCAAAAACCCACCTATCATTTTTGGGTTGGGGGCAACTGAGCAACAACACCTAAAAGCCAATAATAAAACCCCAAAAAACTGCAGAGAATAATCACAAATCCCATCCCGGGAGCACACCCCCCCCCTCTTCAAAGATCAAACTTACTCCCAGTTCAGTAAACCACACTTACACTGGCAATCATATCTACAGGGGCCCTTTAAAATCTAAATCAACCTTACCCTTTAAAAGCTTTTTTGAATTTGACAGAACCCCAGGCATAAAACCGAAACAAACACTCACACATTCCCCGGTCCACTAAACCTTTAAAAAAATTTAATGTATGTCAAAGGCCCAAAAAAACTGGGAAACCCTACCAGAAAAATCTAAACGCAGACACATTCATCACCTTCAAAACTACCATTAGAAAACATCTTACCTCCCGAAACACCCCGTCAACTAATTCACGAATCCCCTGGTGGTTTTTACACTTTCACTCCACACCATTTTTACCATAAACAAAATTAAAACCAGTCTTTAAAATAATGAACCGGATACTCCAATACTGAAACAATACGGGCCCAAAACAAAAACATTCACACGCTAAACTCCAAAAATATTTAGTCACTTAGCCAAAAACCAACTTTCCTCATAATTTTTTAATATTTTTCATTTAAATAAAACAAGTATGCCCGAAATGCCTACCCTGCTAAGCGTCTGTGGTACACCTGAAAATCTCAATTTTACTACATTTAAACCAAACAATAACCAAAATTCTGTAAACTCAGCATTGTAAACCTTATAGAGAAAAAACTTTGAATTTTAATTCCAGTAATTAATTTTTACAGTGGCTAGAAGAAGATACATTATGTAACATCACAGTCACTAGTGAGATGTTGTGAAGCAGATAGCAGACTGAAGCAAATAATCCCGGGTCCTGAATGAGTTTTTTCAAGGGTTCTTAAGGAATGCAAAATGGAACTCTGTGAACCTTTAAAACAAAATATTTTTAATTTATCTCTTCAAACAGGGCAGTGCCCTGATATGTGGAAGATGCAAAAGTAATTCCTATTTTAAAACAGGGGACAAGTCGTTACCGACAAATTACCGCCCAATAACCTGACCTCAATTGTAGGCAAATTACTAGAGTCAATTATAGCTGAATTATAAGAAGCCATCTCGATAAGCATAGCTTGATTAATGATACTCAGCATGGATTCACAAGAGGCCGGTCTTGTCTAACTAATTTATTAAACTTTCTTCAGTAAAGCTTTTGAGGCTGTTGACCACAATAAGAATTTGATATTATTTACTTAGATTTTAGTAAGGCTTTTGATAGAGTTCCGCACCATAGACTGTTAAAGAAAGTGGCAGCTCATGGCATTGGGGGAAAAGTGCTCTCGTGGATCGAGTCATGGCCTCACTGACAGGAAGCAGAGAGTGTCCATAAATGGGGTTAAATCCGAGTGGGGATCTGTAACAAGTGGCGTTCCAGGGATCAGTCTTGATGAGGGAATTACTAGTGATATGAGCAAATTCGCCGATGACTCAAAGATAGGTAGGATAATTTATTCAAACGTAGATGTTATGGAACTTCAGGAGGATTTAAAATAAACTCTATTCTTGGTCAGAAAAGTGGCAGATGCAGTTCAATGTAGATAAAATGCAAGGTTCTGAAGCTTGGGAGTGCTCATAACCCTAGTACTTATAAGTTAAATGATGTAGAACTTAGCCATACAGATTGCGAAAAGGACTTGGGGGTTATGGTGAGCAGCAACCTTAAACCAAGACAGCAATGCCTAAGCGTACGTAATAAGGCAAATAGATTACTGGGATTTATATCAAGAAGTGTAAGCAACAGAATTTCCAGAGGTCATACTGCAGCTTTATACATCATTAGTAAGGCCTCACCTAGATTATGCAGCTCAGTTCTGGTCTCCGTATTACAAAATGGACATAAATTCGTTAGAAACATTCAGCGTAGGATGACTAAATTAATACATAGCATTAGAAATCTTCCTTATCAAGAAAGATGAAGACTCTTAAGTTACATTCACTTGTTAGACGAAGAATGAGGGGAGACCTGATCGAAGTGTATAAGTGGAAGATAGGTATTAATAAAGGGGATATTAATAATGTCTTGAGGATGTCTCTCCAAGAGAGAACCCGCAGTAATGGAATTAAATTAGATAAGTTTAGATTAGAAAGGACATAGGAAAGTATTGGTTTGGAAATAGGGTAGTTGATGAGTGGAACAGTCTACCTAGTTGGGTTATTGAGGCTAGGACTTTGGGTAGTTTCAAATCTAGGTTGGATAAATACATGAGTGGGAGGGGTTGGATTTGAGTGGGACTTTCACATCAGAGCTTATTTCTTGGGTGGCATTGAAAATTGGGTTGGGCAAATGTTTTGTTAGTGGGATGAATTGTAAAGGACTTGCCTAGTATGGGCCACCGGGCCTCCTGCAGTGTTCCTCCTTTCTTGTGTTCTTGTGTTGTGTGAAATATAACAGTGAAACCCGTCCATAACAATGAAATATGAGAAGGAAACCCGTCCTGATCAACGAAATATGAGAAGGAAACCCGTCCAGAACAAAGAAATATAAGAAGGAAACCCGTCCAGAACAATGAAATATGAGAAAGAAACCCGTCCAGAACAACGATATATGACAGGGAAACCCGTCCAGAACAATGAAATATGAGAAAGAAACCCGTCCAGAACAACGATATATGACAGGGAAACCCGTCCAAAACAATGGAATGTGACATCCAGAACATGTTGTACCAGACTGCGTACCAGGACGTGTGTACCACACTGTGTACCAGGACATGTGTAGCAGACTGTGTATCAACACATGTGTTCCAGACTATGTACCAGGACATGTGTACCAGACTGTGTACCATGATATGTGTACCAGACTGTGTGCAAGGACATGTGTACCAGACTGTGTACCAGGACATGTGTGGCAACACACAGTCGAACTGCCAGGTTGTGGCAACACACAGTCGTACCGGACAGGTTGTGGCAACACACAGTCGTACTGGCCAGGTTGTGGCAACACACAGTCGTACTGGCCAAGTTGTGGCAACAAACAGTCGTTCTGGCCAAGTTGAGGCAACACACAGTCGTACTGGAAAGTTTGTGGCAACACACAGTCGTACTGGCCAGGTTTTGGCAACACACAGTCCTACTGGCAAGGTTGTGGCAACATATTCGTACTGGCCCAGTTGTTGCAACACACAGTCGTACGGTCCAGGTTGTGGCAACACACACTCGTACTGGCCAGGTTGTGGCAACACACAGTCGTACTGGCCAGGTTGGGGCAACACAAAGTCGTACTGGCCAAGTTGTGGCAACACACAGTCGTTCTGGCCAAGTTATGGCAACACACAGTCGTACTGGCCAGGTTGTGGCAACACACAGTCGTACTGGCCAGGTTTTGGCAGCACACAGTCGTACTGGCCAGGTTGTGGCAACACATAGTCGTACTGGCCAGGTTGTGACAACACACAGTCGTACTGGCCAGGTTGTGGCAACACAGCCGTACTGGCCAGGTTGTGGCAACACACAGTCGTACTGGGCAGGTTGTGGCAACACCCAGTCGTACTGGCCAGGTTGTGGCAACACAGTCGTAGTGGCCTGGTTGTGACAACACACAGTCGTACTGGCCAGGTTGTGGCAACACACAGTCGTACTGGCCAGGTTGTGGCAACACACAGTCGTACTGGCCAGGTTGTGGCAACAGTCGTACTGGCCAGGTTGTTGCAGCACACAGTCGTACTAGCCAGGTTGTGGCAACACAGTCGTACTGGCCAGGTTGTGACAACACACAGCCGTACTGGCCTGGTTGTGGCAACACAGTCGTACTGGCCAGGTTGTGGCAGCACACAGTCGTGCTGCCCAGGATGTGGCAACACAGACGATCTGGCCAGGTTGTGGCAACACAGTCGTGCTGGCCAGGTTGTGGCAACACAGTCGTATTGGCCAGGTTGTGGCAACACAGTCGTACTGGCCAGGTTGTGACAACACACAGCCGTACTGGCCTGGTTGTGGCAACACACAGCCGTACTGGCCAGGTTGTGGTAACAGTCGTATTGGCCAGGTTGTGGCAACACAGTCGTACTGGCCAGGTTGTGACAACACACAGCCGTACTGGCCTGGTTGTGGCAACACAGTCGTACTGGCCAGGTTGTGGCAGCACACAGTCGTGCTGGCCAGGATGTGGCAACACAGACGAACTGGCCAGGTTGTGGCAACACAGACGTACTGGCCAGGTTGTGGCAACACAGTCGTATTAGCCAGGTCGTGGCAACACGCAGCCGTACTGGCCAGGTTGTGGTAACAGTCGTACTGGCCAAGTTGTGGCAACACACAGTCGTAGTGGCCAGGTTGTGGCTTCACACAGTCGTACTGGCCAGTTTGTGGCAACACACAGTCGTACTGGCCAGGTTGTGGCAACACACAGTCGTACTGGCCAGGTTGTGGCAACACATAGTAGCACAGGCCAGGTTGTGGCAACACACAGTCGTACTGGCCAGGTTGTGGCAACACACAGTCGTACTGGCCAGGTTGTGGCAACACACAGTCGTACTGGCAAAGTTGTGGCAACACACAGTAGCACTGGCCAGGTTGTGGCAACACACAGTCATTCTGGCCAGGTTGTGGCAACACACAGTCGTTCTGGCCAGGTTGTGGCAACACACAGTAGCACTGGCCAGGTTGTGGCAACACACAGTCGTACTGGCCTGGTTGTGGCAACACCCAGTCGTACTGGCCAGGTTGTGACAACACACAGTCGTACTGGCCAGGTTGTAGCAACACACAGTCGTACTGGCCAGGTTGTAGCAACACACAGTCGTAATGGCCAGGTTGTGGCAACACACAGTCGTACTGGCCAGGTTGTGGCAACACAGTCGTACTGGCCAGGTTGTGGCAACACAGTCGTACTGGCCAGGTTGTGGGAACACACAGTCGTACTGGCCAGGTTGTGGCAACACACAGTCGTACTGGCCAAGTTTTGGCAACACACAGTCGTACTGGCCAGGTTGTGGCAACACACAGTCGTACTGGCCAGGTTGTGGAAACACACAGTCGTACTGGCCAGGTTGTGGAAACACACAGTCGTACTGGCCAGGTTGTGGCAAAACACAGTCGTACTGGCCAGGTTGTGGCCACACAGTCGTACTGACTAGGTTGTGGCAACACACAGTCGTACTGACCAGGATGTGGCAGCACACAGTCGTACTGACCAGGTTGTGGCAAAATTC
>NW_026465461.1:0-14487 GCF_026875155.1 Cherax quadricarinatus
CCCACAAACCCCACACACAAAACAAACACACAAGAACCTGCTGTGAACGGCAGGAACCATACATAGCTTTAAAATGAGGTATGATAAAGCTCATGGTCCAGGGAGATGTCCTAGTAGCACTCAGTAAAGAGGCGGGGCCAGGAGCTGAGTCTCGACCCCTTCAACCACAATTAGGCGAATACAATTAGGCGAGTACACATGGTAATGGTTTATTTCCAGTGAGCAAAGTCAGGGTATTTTTTTCAGAATGGTGTGTAATATACCACTGTGGATAAAATACTTTAACATATTTTGAACATTTCTGAGCGAGTTGTCTCTGAATTCATTAACTGTATCGCATTCCAGCACATAATGACGCAAGGCGTGACGCACTCCAGTACGTAATGACGCAAGGTGTGACAATAGTCCATCTGGCAAAGTTTACATTTCGTTTGATCTATATCTGGTGGTGGTGATTTAATCTGCCATAGATACTTGTAACCCAGCCGGAGCCGGGCGGTTCTTGTAACCCAGCCGGAGCCGGGCGGTACTTGTAATCCAGCGGGAGCCGGGCGGTAGTGACATCCAAGAGTCTGCTTATTTTGTTGGATGTACCATAGACATGTGGCTCATCCTGCATGATAGAATGATGATAGATGGATTAACTAGTGTCAGTCTCCTTGAGTCTTAAGTCAATAAAATTCAGTTGAAGTTGTTTTCATATTATTGTCCTCAAACTGCTACCTGACAGACCAGGATTGTAATCTACTCCCTCTTTGAAGGCATATAACTTAACCAGTTCATCAGTTCTATCATGCATCTGATGGCCAGTGTGAGACGCATTCCACAGAAGGTGCACTCTGACTCCACATTCCACAATCCTTGGTGAGTGTCTCCCACTTTTGTGTGCTGTTCTGCCTACGAGCCCATCAGTACACAACAGTGGAAGACACTCACAAAGGACTTCCTGTACAAAAGCAGACAAATACTTAGAAGCACAAGTGAAAGGAAGAAACTTTTACACTTGATACCCAGCAACCCTAAACCAGCACACATGTATGGTTTACCTAAGACCTATAAACATAATATTCCTCTTAGACCAATCACATCAGGTATAGGCAGTGCACACACGAATTAACCGAAGTTCTCGCCAAACATTTTTCTTGCCTTCTGAGGAACCACCAGCCCCGTCCATCTAAACCATTCAGGCGACCTGCTCAACTGCATCGGAAGCCTCGCCATCCAAAACAAGAAACCAAGTTGTTTGGACGTAGCTTCCCTCTTCACTGAAGTACCTACAACACAAGCCATTGACGTTCTACGACGTAAAACCAATTAAAACCTTAATCTTCTTATATCTCTCGGAGATTTCGTTGACCTGATTGAACTTTGCATTAATTTCCATTGTTTTCTTTCAATAACAGGCTCTACAAGCAAACCTATGGTATGGGAATTGGGTCCCCCATCAGAGCCGTCTTAGCCAACTTGTATATGAAACACTTGGAAGCCGAACACTTCACTATCATCATCCCCACCAGCTTCACTTGGTTATATTATGTGGACGACATCCTTACAATAACTCCCAAACGTTTTAATGTGCAGAATCTTCAGGCAAGGCTCGACGATGTTGAACCAGCTATCCAGTTTACACTTGAAGAAAAGTCCAATAATGAATTACCTTTCCTGACGATCTCACTCACAACGTAGATAACACTAAGGTTTCAAGTTTACAGGAAGCCTACAAACAAAAACAATCTCACACACTTATATTCCAATCAAGATATTAAAACCAAAAGAGGCATCAACATCACTGGATTTTTCCTAAGAGCATACCGAATTTATAGCCCAGAGTTTCTTCTGACGAGAGTGTACATATACCACACCTTCACTGATTTACATTTCCCTTCCTTTTTCATCAACGACTGTCAGAAAGGAGGTTTTCAGATCGTCAATTCTCCACGCACACCACTCCTAACAAAGATTTAATCCTTCCCTACAGCCAGGTTACAATGAATGTCTCCAAAATGCTTGCACAAGCTAACACTAGTCTCTATCACAACCAGGACTTCCATAAAAGATCTGACTAGGATGAAATTGAAAGAAAAAAACATTGGTTCAATCAATGCAGGGATTTATACTATTCCCTGTGGAGGTTGTGACAGAATATATGTAGGTGAAACAGCAAGAAACCTTGAAACATGTCTCAGTGAACACGTAAATATACGTAGAAATGGCAAGTTGAACAATGCGTACAACACCGGAATTCCGCCAGTCACCTGATGAAATTTAATGACTCGCCTAGCGATCAAAGAACAGAATTTCCGTAGACGTAAATACTTTGAATCATCATTAATCGCTATTTCTAACACAATTAAACAGAATAAAGGCAGCTCCATCATCTGTGAAGTATTAACAAGAATTCTGCTCAAGGCAATAAACCCTGCCATCACATAGCTGCTACCACACCTACTTCTTCCACAACAAGTATACTATTACTACCACTACAGGACTACTTTTGCTACTGCCAACAACGATTATATTATGTTTTGCACCTCACTCTGTACCTCTATATACCTCTATGTGTACATATATTGTTTGTAACGGCTTGACAAAGCTCCTGGAGAGCGAAACGTTGCCACAATAAAATTTCACATTAGTTGTACTTGTGTCCTTGTACCTAACGTAACATACAGTTGTCTACACTATTTGCAGTAAGTATCAACCAATAACCATGGAGGGGAATGCAGTTGGTATTAGAGAACATAAGTATGTGTACTCTCACGCTGAGGACAGATTCAAGTATTACCTGGAGTTTACCTGGAGAGAGTTCCGAGGGTCAACGCTCCCGCGGCCCGGTCTGTGACCAGGCCTCGTGGTGGATAGAGCTGTCACCAGGGCTGGTTATGTGGCCTGCACGCAATCCCAACTACGAGCCACAGCCCGGCTGGTCGGTACCGACTTTACGGTGCCTGTCCAGTGCATGCTTGAAGGACAGCCAGGAGTTTGTTGGTAATCCCCCTTATGATTAAGCTGAAAGGAGATTGAAACTGTCTTGGCCCCCTGACACTTACTGTGTTGTCTCTTAACGTGCTAGTGACACCCCTGCTTTTCATTGGGGGATGTTGCATCGTCTGCCAAGTCTTTTGCTTTCGTAGTGAGTGATTTTCGTGTGCAAGTTCGGTACTAGTCCGTCTAGGATTTTCCAGGTGTATATAATCATGTTATCTCTCCCCGCCTGGTTTCCAGGGAGTACAGGTTCAGGAACTTCAAGCGCTCACAGTAATTGAGGTATTTTATCTCCATTATGCGCGCCGTGAAGGTTCTCTGTACATTTTCTATTCAATTCAATTCAATTCAAAGTTTATTCTCTATAAGGATTACAATGCTGAGTTTAGAGAATTTGGTTATGTTGGTTTACATGTTAGTAAAATACATAATTTACAGAGTGTACACTAGAACACCTATGCATGGCTAGGCATTTCGGGCAGACTTAGATTAAATCTTAAGTTTAAAATATTACAAATTATGAGGTAAGTTGGTATTATGGCTAAGTGACTAAAATACTAGTTTGTGAGTTTAGCAATGTCCAATGCTTTTGTTTTGGCACATTACATCGTTTCAGTATTGGAGTATCACAGGCCCAACTTATGACTAGTTGATATTCATTATTTTGAGAATGAGATTGATTTTTCTGATATGGTCAAATGGGTGAGTGAGTGTATGTGTTAGCCACCAGGTGGTATTCGTGTATATTAGTTGACAGGGTGTATCAGGGATGAAAAGATGTTTTCTGATGGTAGTTTGAAGGTGATGAACTGTGTCTGCAAGTTTTAGAATTTTCAGTAGGGTGTTCCAGATTTAGGGCCTTTGACATAATTGAATTTTGTAAAGGTTTAGTGGAACGGGGATTGTCATAGAGATGTTTGTGTCTGGTGTGTGGCCTGTGGTTCTGTCACAACTATCAAGAAAGCGTTTTAGTCAAAGTTAATATTGGAATTTAAGGTCCTTAGATGTAATTGCACAGTAGTAAGTGTTCTTTTGGGTGGGTTTACCTTTTGGCTTTAGGTGTGGTTGCTGCAGTTTGGGGGGGAAAAAAAAAAAAAAAAACCCCAAGCACAGATAGCATAGGTGAGGTATGGATATATAAGTGAATGGTATGGTTTGAGAAAGGGCAGTTTGCCGGCACGTAGTATCGTATCTAGAGAGGATCCAACTGTTTTGGATACTTTTTTGGTTATGTGTGGATTAAGGTGTGCTGAATTTCAGGTTGTTGTCGGGTAATAGACTAAGAATTTGCCCACATTATGCCTGGGCAATTAGAGTGTTGTCGATCTTAATGTTAATTTGCGCATTGCTCTGCTTCCAAACATATGTAGTAGGTTTTGGTCAGTGTTAAGTGTAAGTTTATTGGCTGTCATCCGAGTCCGATTATTTTGATAGATCCTCATAAACAATTGTGTTGAGGGTGGGCAAGATTAGGGTGTTATTATTATTATTATAATCAAAAAGAAGCGAAGCAACAAGGACTATACAAGCAAGATTAGGGTGAGAGATGACATAAGTCGTGTTCGTCAGCAAAGAGAATGGGGTTCATGTGTGAGATACGTTTGGAAGATCATTGAAGTATATGAGGAAGAGCAGGGGGACCAAGGACACCTCCTGCGGGAAACTCCAGTATCAAGTGGCTGTGTTGTTGATGCTGTGTCTTTTAATGGTGACATTTACTGATAACTATAGTAAGGTAAGATTTGAAATATTGCAAGCGCATGGACTCTTATACCATCTAATGGTCGAGTTTGTGGTAGGAGGATGCCGTGGTCTACTGTGTCAAACAAGTTTCTTAGGTCAATAAAAATACCTAGTGGATATTCCTTATTTTCCAATGGTGTAATGCAGATCTAGCATTTTTATGATTGCATCTTTGTGCTTTTATTTTTCCTGAATCCCAAATTGGCAGGGGTTGAGTATGTTTTGTGCGTTATAAATGGATATAGTCTCCTGTTGCACAGTTTCTCAAAGATTTTGGATAGCAATGGTAAGTTTGATATTGGCCTATAGTTGTTTAAATCTGTAGGGTTACCACCTTTATTGAATTGGTGTAACCTTGCCGTTTGAGTAGTTCGGGAAGGTGCTAGTTTCTAGTGACTTGTTAAAAAGTAATGAGATGCATGCGAGAGGACTTGGGCCGCTCTCTTGTACAATTCATTGTGGGGGACATGAGACAGATTCCTGAGTTATTTTTAAGGACTTTAAATCTCGGTGACTTCCGTGGGCTTCAGTTGGAGCAAGGATAGAAGGAATTTGGGAAATTCCAATCTAGGTAGTCCCGGCATGGGCCATTGGTACGTGGGATTTTTTTGTCGAGATTAGATCCTATGTTGAGAGAAGTTTCTTTTTTCCTTTATCTTGTTAGCTGTGTCAGTGGGATGCAGTGGTGTTTCATTAGGTTTAGTTAGGACAATTATTCTTGTTTTTTCAGTTTGTGGGTCCATGAATCTGGAGAGTGTTTTCAAGTCTTTTTTATATCTCCTCTTGTGTCATGGTGAATCTACTGGGTAGTATTGTTGTTTGGCTTTCTTTATTACTTGGTGAGGACTGATGGAATTAGAGTTTAAGAATATCTTTGTGTATTAAAAGCTCTGTCTATATTGCTTTTCATATTGTGTGTTCTTTCAATGGATTCAGAATGGTGCTGTTAGCATGGGCACAAGCCGTTTGTTTGTTGATCTGTTTCGTTTTTTATAGGACAATGTTTGTTGTATAGTCTAAGGTAAAATTTGTTAAGAAAAAATGTCTGTCCAGTCATTTCAATACCATTGCATTGATAATCTGTAGGCCAGTCAAACAGTTCTAGGTCTGCTGTGAACTTCCTTATTGAGGCTCATCATGCGTCTAAATGAAACTTAGTTGTATTAAAGTGGTGTTTCTTGATGTTTGTGAAGAGGAAGGTAGGGTAGTGGTCTGTAGTGAATTTTTTTTTGCTGTGATTATCTGATTTAAGGGGGGGTAGTATAATTGGTCCATATATGGTCTATTATGCGTTGCACTTGTTTCAGTGAGCCTGGTTGGTTTAGTTATTGTTGGTATGAGAAGTGTGTTGTTCATATTGTTGGTGAATCAGTTAACAGGACTGATCATTAGTAGCACAGGTTGATGTTGAAGTCTCAGGCTAATAGAAGGTGGGGTCCTTATCATTTGTCTGTTTGTTATTGTTTCCTTTAATTTTCACTGAAATTTGGATGTTTGTGTGGGGTTCCCGGTAAATGGCAACCGATTGTTATTAGGCGTTTTAAGTTTTTATTTACAGTGAAATTAGCAAAAATGTATTCTCCATATTCATAACTAAAGAAGTGGTGCTTAATACAAGATAATTGGTTAGAGTAATAGATTGCAATACCCCCCCAACTTGGTATGGTCTGAGTTGTGGATTGCTGTGTATCCTGGTAGAGGGTAGATATCTATTGTGTCCTGCTTAAGCAGGTCTCAGTAAGAATAATTGCTCAATATTCACCTGCCATGAAAGGAGCTATTAGTGTTGCAGCAATATTCCCAGCCTAGATAGAACAAAGCCGGCCTGAAGTGGTGTAATCATTGGGCTTGGCATTCTAGTTTTGAACGGTCTCATTATCCATCCTGTCATTTTTCTGAGATTGCGATTGATACAGTGTTATGGTCCTTGAAGTGAGATCATCCGACATGATCACTCCCAGTCTTTGACGTTAGTTTTTCGCTCTAATTTGTGGCAGGGAATTTGTTTTATACTCTGACAAGTTTTAATTTCCTCATGTTTACATTATTTGAGTAATTGAAATTTCTCATTGTTGAACTTCATATGTTTTCTGCAGCCCATTGAAAGATTTGGTTTGACATGCTGGATTATTATTATAATCAAAAAGAAGCGCTAAGCCTCAAGGGCTATACAGCGCTGCAGGGCAGGAAGGAAGCGAGGGCATCAGGGTTGGGGGACAAAAGGGAGGTGAATGAGTATTAGGTTTTGGATAAGAGCGGAGCAGTGGATGGTGAAAGGGGTAAGATAAAATAGGATAGATTTCGTTGGATTTTTAACCGCGAGGGTTAGCCACCCAGGATACCCAAGAAAGTCAGGGCGTCATCGAGGACTGGCTAACTTATTTCCATTGGGGTCCTAATATCTTGTCCCCCTGGGATGCGACCCACACTGTCGGACTAACACCCAGGTTACCTATTTTGCTGCTAGGTGAACAGGACAATAGTGTGTAAGGAAACCGTGTCGAAATGTTTCCACCCGCCGGGATCGAACCCGGGCCCTCCGTGTGTGAAGGGGAGCTTAGCCACCAGGCCACCGGGGCCTGGGAACAGGGCAGCAAGAGACTGAGCAGAAAGGGCTGAGGGGAGGTGCGTAAAGGTATCATCTTCGGAGTTTGTGGGAGTAAATCATTTCGTTGTCAAGAAGTAAATGAAGGAGTCAGGGATTAAAGAGGGTCCATCAGCAAGAAGGGAAAGGTAAAGCGAGGAGTAGTAGAACGAAGATGGCGTTGGAGGTAAAATTTGTGTGCTCGTTGATAGAGAGGCAGTCTAACAGAATCGTGGCTAATCGATACTGGAACTTGACACTGCTCACGAGAGGGACAGGGTGTCTCTCCATGAGTTACCGTGAGTAAGACGTGTGTGGCCACTGCCAAAGATGGGAGAGGAGTGGTCTCCCCAAACCACGGCACTGATGACAAAATAGGGGACGGCCAGTAACCTATGCTCGGTTTAATAGATGAAGTTTGTTACCAAGCCAGAAGTTTGACCAACGTTGTTGCCAATACGGGGTGAAGGTGGGGTAAATATTGCAGCAAAATAGTCCAGAAATGGAAACATCTCTATTGAAATTGGTATGGTCATGTACTGCTGAACGACGCAGAAGTGTCTGGCCTGTTCATTGCCCTGTACGTCGACTTGACCAGGGACCCAACAAAAAATAATATCTTTATGCTTCGTAGTGATACAGCGTAGCCAAAGTTGGATACGGTGAACTGGGGGTGAGATGTACCAAATTTTCGTATAGCCTGTAGAGCACTAAGAGGAGTCTGAGGACTACCACAAATGATGACACAGGCATAGATGCGATATGAATAGTGCTGCAAGAATGGCAAACAATTCAAGCAGAAAAATGCTAGCGAAGAATAGTAAATGCCCCCGCACGACGCTGTCGGAAACACTGCTGCGGAATCCAAGCCGTACTGAAGACTTAGGAGCCATCTATGTCACAGCGGTGGCATGAGAATGGAGTGGAAATGATCAAGAAAAAAGAGAAGCGGAAGCAATCGTAGGCAGTTGAGTTTCGAGCAAGTGCGTGAGAAAGAACCAGACCCGAAAGCTGGAACTTCGCAGGGGGGTAGGGGAAAAGGAGATGCTAATGAACATATTAAAAGGTGGTTAACTGAAGGGAAGACGAGAGGAATGTAGGCGAAGAGAAAAGGGACGGAAACAAACAGGGGCGGCGAACGAAAAGAATGTCTATAATATGGTGACCATTCCATAAATGGAAGGATTGTGGAGTCATGGAGCGTACATAGTAGTGAAGGCATGAATGGGCATCACGGCGATCAGACAAGGATGGAACATTCGTTCTGCACAGAGCTCTCAACAGGGAAGAGCGAAAAGCACCAAGACAAACGTAATCTTGAGTGATGGATAGGGTTAAGGCATAAAGAGGTGTAGCAGGAGAGAGCCGCGGAATAAATCTGGTCACATATCGAGTTTTGATAAAACGAGGGCTGAATGTAGGCGAAGCAGAGAACGACGATCGCCCCAGGAAAGATGAGCAAGGGTTTTAAGAAGGTTTAGCCTTTGAGCCCCCGAAGCCCCTTCAGAGAGGTAAATGTGTGGTTTACAGGATAACCTACGGTCAAGAGAAGGTCTAGAAACCTGGACTGTATACGTTTGGGGATACGGGGCCCATAGAGATAAAAGGAATGATCGGAGATGGACAGAGATTAGTGAAAGTAATTTGGTGAGTTTTGGTACTGGAAAATTTAAACCCAGCGTGGTGGCCCAAGTGGAACACGGTCGACCGCATGCTGGAGAGAACTGCAATGAGATGGACAGTCAGCGCTGCACAAAGCAATAGCGAAGTCATCAACATAGGGATGACCAAATATTGGGTGGAAGAACAGAGGCCAAATCATTTATAGCAAGGAGAAAAAAGTGTTTTGCTTAGAATAATCTGAGGGCCCCCCTTTCCTCTTGGACGAGTCCGGGGGAAAGAACATTATTGCTCGAACACGGAAATGTCTGTCAGTTAAAAAGTCTTAAGGAAAAGAATGTAGCTGCCTCGGAGCATAGGAGTGGGCTGGGCCAAAAATATTATACTCCAAGTTGTGTCACAATGCCTTTCTCAAGGTCAAAAAATTGGCAATTAAACTAGTGATTATTCGCAAAGGCATTACGCAACATACGTATCCAAAGTGTTTAAGGGGGTCTATGGTAGAACGGCCATTACGAAAGCCATATTACTAGTGGAGAGGACTGTTGTGTGTCTCTAAATACCACTTTAAACGTCGATTTACCAGACGTTCCATCACTTTGCAAACTGCACTAATAAGAAGCGTGGGACGATGTGGGAGGCCATCATCGTCCTGTAGTACCCGGTTTGCGGAAAGGGAGAAAAATGGCAGATTTCCACAGCTGGGGAAGACTCTTGTGCCCAAATAAGATGGAAGAGGTAGTAAGAGACTACAAGGGCTGACTGATGTAAATGTTGTAACATACCGCGATATGAATAGTCGTCAGGCCCAGCTGCCGATGATCGGCAAGTGAGGAGTGTTGCGCTCCAGTTCTTGAGTGTAAAAGGTTACATTAATACTGTTCTTCTCTGGAGAGAGAAAGAAGAAGTCCAAGGGTACTATACTCTCTGGCAGACTTTGAGGATGAAACGAGGGGCATAGATGAGCCCCGGGAAATAGGACCAGATGTGTGCAAGTTTCAATGGCAACATCGAGAGGGTTTTGTACATCAACCCAGCGACCCGTAGAACAGGAGTCGGGTCAGGAGAGTATTTACCACTCAATTCCCTCACTTTTTTCAAGGCTGCACTCATAGAAGAAGTAGAGGTTGTTGGTGGAAAACATAGTCTCGCCAACAAGTGCGTTTTAGCTTCTCGGATGACACGGTGAGCGGGATCGCACGCCGGGCTTCTGCTTAAAATCAAGAGTCCTCCAGCGGTTCTATTGTACCGGTACCTGCCCCATGCAGTGCGTTTCAAACGTAATGCACGAGCACAAGCAGGAGACCACCAAGGGCACGCATTATGAGAATGCCTGCCTGAGGTTTTGTGGCTATAGAATGGAGAAGCTGCGGTATAAACCGACGTCGAGAAAGGTGTAGGAGATCATCAATGGGGATGAGAAGGAACCTCACTAAAAGCAGTGAGGGTGTGAGTAAAGATCTCCAATTTGCCCGATCAAATTGCCAGCGAGGGCTACGAAAAGGGGTGAATAGGAAGGAGAAGTAAGAATGATTGGAAAATGATTGCTGTCATGTAAGTCCTGTAGAACAGACCAGGTGAAGTCTAGTGCAGTGGAGGAAGAGCAGATGATAAGATCGATGCCAAGAGAGAGTATGAGTACGAGGATCAAAATGGGTGGGATTACCCGTATTTAAAACATGGGGGGGTGAGAGGCGAGAAAAGCCTCCAAACTGATGCCACCATGAGTCACAATGAGACCCCCCCCCCCAGAGGAAATGGTGGGCGTTAAAATCACCAAGTAACAGAAGTGGTGTGGTAAGGATGAAACAAGAAGGTTAAAATCTGGGATAGAAAATGCTCGAAAAGGAGAGAGATATAAAAGAACATATTGTAAACCACTTATTCAAGTGGATACAGCTGCAGTGTAATGCAGCGAGGTATTGGACTAATAGTTGGACAGTAGGGAATATCATTGTAGCAGAAGGGCACTTTCGTTAAAGGTCCATCTGAGAAAGGATCCAAAGAATACAATTAAAATTATATGACTGAGATAGGTTGGAAAACAGACGAGAGTAATTTTGGTTCTTGTAAGCAAGCACCAACAGGGGAAAACCTGGAAGCGACATCTGAAGGCTCACCCGATTTACCCTGAGGCCGCGGATATACCACTGTAAATAGGCCATGATGGCGATGAAGAAATACAGGAATCGTAGGGAAAGGCACCTACGGACTAGAGGGGTTAGAAAAGTCAAACGTGAGGTGGCATTGGAAGACGTTCAAGCTCGCGAAGGACTGGAGCGTTGCGAAGAATGGGGTAGATCGAGATGGGGAGAGGAAAGAGAAGGACCAGGAGTGAATCAGTGTCCATTGAAGGTATTTTGTCTCTGCAAATTTATTCTGAAATTGGCTTCAAAGCGTGTCTGAATTCAAAGATGTATGGGTGTCCATATTGGAGATAGAAGGAGGAGGGTGAGTAAAGATTGGGACAGTAATGGACTGTCCCAAAAGTAGAGGGGGAGGTAAGAGTGAAAGGGACTGGAGATGAATGTGGGGGGGGACAGAAGAGGCAGAAACCTGGGAGGTGCAGAAGAGGGAGAAACTTGGGAGGGGACGGGGGTGGAATGCATAGTATGAGGAGGAGGGTGAATCTCCACACTTGTAATAGAGCCAGAGAGAGGGGAAAGAACTAGGTACAGAGACTGGAAAGGTAAAGTGTGGAGGTGGAAGAAGGGAAGGAAGGGGAAAAGAAGGATTTGAGCAATGTGGTTTTTTTTGGACTTTCTGAGAAGTAGGGGGGCGATTGGTATTAGGTGTCGTGCGAGGTCTTGTCGATACTGGGCTTGTGAGGAAGGACACAAAGATGTGAGAACAGACTGATTTGTAGTCGGGACGTCAAGCCAAGGACGGCAAAAGGATTAGATCCCGGGAAGTGGCTATGGGAGGGGTAACAACAGAGGAGGCTGCAGAAGATGGGACCCCAGAAGTGGGGGGATGTTTGGAAAACACGAGAATAAGAAAACGGGGTAGTCCCCCTTGGGAGGCGGAGATGAGTAAACGGGCCATAGCATAAGGGAGACTTCTGCCTCTTTGAGGCAACGGATTTCACGTTCATTTAAGTAGACATGGCACGGCGGGAGTAACAAAGGGTGAGCTTCATTACTATTAAGGCAAGATGGAGGTTGACTGCAAGATGTATTAGAATGGTCATCGGCCCACAGATGGGCATTCGGCCATAGATCTGCAATATTTCGCTGGGTGACCAAAACGCCAGCAATTTCTACACTGTTGCAGTGTAGGTATCCCTTTCAAACTTGTAACCGGTTGTCCCACGACATATAAGAGGACAGGAGTTCTGGGCTGTCAAAATTTAAAAACGAGCTACATTACAAGGGTAACATCTCCGCCCACGGGCAGGAAGGACATAAGTGTCTACTTTGAGGATTGGGAGATCCTAGAGTTCCAGCTGTTCAAGAATGTCATTGCCACATGACGGGAAAAATTTGTTGGACTTTTGGTATGGGGCAGAATGACAGTACCACTACAAGAATTGAGAGAAAGATGTTTTCAATAGTGATAGGAGTAGTATCTATATGCGAAAGGAGAGAAAGATCATGAGCTTGGGTAGCATTCTGGACAGTGATGATGCGCGTACCACTCTTGAGAGCATGAAATGAAATATCTCTACCAACATGACGCAGGAGCGCTTTGCCAATACTATGGTCAGAAAGGTAGGCAGAAGAAGAAGTCGGTCTTAAAGTAAAGAATTTAGTCCATTGTGTGGTCTGAAACTGAGCGTAGAGAGGGAGTGCATGACGTGTCTGTCTTTTCTGGGTAGAATGGGAAGGTAACAAAGGAGTATCATCAGGAGATTGATGTTGGCATTTAGGAGTAGGACCAGAGTTGGTCTGTCGTGAAACGGGCCGGCAATTCGAAAATTGCCGTACCGTAGAGGGAGAGGCCGGAAGCATAGTCAAAGGAGAGCGGAGTTCAGACAAATCGAAGGAGTCAGTCGAAGCCCCGGTACCTGAAGCAGGTGAGGAAACAGCACCAGCAAGAGGTACAGGGGCATCAGGAGTGTCCAAAGAGTGGTCTAAAAACAAGGCAGGGTCAGAATAGGGTGCGGTATCAAGAAGGGGCCCGGGGGTAGTGGGTTCATGGAGTGGGTTCTCCATGGTTAGGTTACTCCTTTGCTTTTTGTTTTAAGAAAAAAAAAGAAAGAAGAAAGAAAATAAAAATAAAAAAAAAGAAAAAAAAGGGGGGAGCGGGTAGGAATAGTTCCCAGGAGGAATGAAAGGGCCAGAAATCTCCCCCTGCACCCAAGAGGACCTCAGCACCGCTAGTTTGCGCAGATGCAGCATGGAACCCGTGCCATACCCTACCCTTCATGCCAGTAAACCAGTAATCCGGGACAGGGAACCTCAAATCTGCCGAGCTACCTCGGTGGACAAAGAGAGGGCGACCCCCAATATCCACCACAAAAGCATTACCTCCTTCGGCCACCACCCCCCGAATCTGAAAGGAGGCTTCCCGAGATACACCCATCGCCCAAAAGACACCCAAAGCTACTCCGGGATACCGGAGAGGGATCGGGACATCCCCAGGCGATCCAGATTCCACGGCAAACTATGCCACCGCCAGAATCTCAACGGAATGGGATGGACCCCCGGGATCCTTTCCCCTACCTAGGAAAATAGCGCACCTGTGGGAGAAATCCCAAATGCCAAAAGAGGAAGGGCAAAAGGGAGGGGTGGGGGGAGGAGGAGGAAAGGAAAAAGGGGAGGATGGGGAGGATGGGATAGGGGAGGGGAGATTGTGGGGGTAATTAGGTTCGGTCTGAGAAAGAAGACGGGCAGGTCTAAAATTCCCTCAGACCAAGAGCCTCTTCACCACGCCAAGGAGCCCCCCCCTTGAAGAGGATGTCCGCCCGGAGCCTTGCAGTGTCTGCAAAGGAAGACACTGTCATTCAGATTCGGGGTGTCATTTGCAAAGGAAGACACGGTGCTGTGCTGAAATCCTTGTCTATGGCAGATATGAGGATGAGAATCAGATGGGAACAAGTATGTGCATTGCAGAACAGAGCTTTTCACCATAGCCGCCCTTTGGGCTACTACTCTTTGTGTTCTGTTTGTGAGGAAATTAAAGATCCATCTACCAACTTTTCCTGTTATTCCTTTAGCACACATTTTGTGCACTATTACGCCCAGGTCACACTTGTCAAAGGCTTTTGCAAAGTGTGTGTATATTACATCTGCATTCTTTTTGTCTTCTAGTGCATCTAGGGACCCCTTTTCGTAGTGATCCAGTAGTTGGGACAGACAGGAGCGACCTGCTCTAAACCAATGTTGTCCTGGATTGTGTAATTGATGGGTATCTGATGGGTGGCGATCTTGCTTCTTAGGAACCTTTCAAAGATTTTTATGATATGGGATGTTAGTGCTATTGGTCTGTAGTTCTTTGTTATTGCTTTACTGCCCACTTTGTGGAGTGGGGCTATGTCTGTTGTTTTTAGTAACTGTGGGACAAACCCCAAGTTCCCTGCTCCCCCCCATAGGGTGGTAAAAGTCGTGATAGGG
>NW_026465462.1:0-14728 GCF_026875155.1 Cherax quadricarinatus
TTGCCTACATTTGCTCTTGTCTTCTCTTCAGTTGCCACCTTTTTATGTTTGTGTAGCATCTCACTTTTCTCTAACCCCCTGGGAAGTTCCAGCTGTTTGAGTCTGTTCTTTCTCACTCCCTTGCTCGAAAGCCCAACTGCCTATGGTAGCTTCCCGCTCTCTTTTTCTTTACCAATTCCACTCTCATTCTCATGCCATCGCAGTGTACACAGATGGCTCTAAGTCTTCTGATGGTGTCAGATTCACAGCAGTGTTTCCAAACAGCATCGTGCGAGGGCATTTGCTACCTTCGGCTAGCATTTTTACTTCTGAATTTTATGCCATTCTTGCAGCACTTATCCGTATTGCATCTATGCCTTTGTCATCATTTGTGGTTGTCTCAGATTCCCTTAGTGCTTTACAGGCTATACAAAAATTTGGTACACCTCAGCCCTAAGTTCTCCGTATCCAACGTTGGCTATGCCGTGTCTCTACCAAGCATAAAGATATTGTTTTTTGGTAGGTAAGACACATAGGCAACAGTTAGGCAACTTTATTCCAAAACGTTTTGCCTACACAGTAGGCTTCTTCAGTCGAATACAGAAAGTAGGCAGGAACAGTAGAGATGTGAAGATGATGTAATCAGTCCATCACCCTTGAAGTCATAGAATTTGAGGTTGTCAGTCCCTCGGCCTGGAGAAGTTCAGTTTCATAGTCAGGAACTCTCTGAAGATCAAGCGACAGTGTGGAGACTTAAATACTGTCGGAAGGAGAGGTGCAGAGTAGTAGTAGTAGTAGTGAGAGTGTAGCCACTGAGAGGTCAGGTCCCTCTCAGATCCAACAGTTCTCACTTGAAAGGGTTGTCTAAGGCGTTTTCTGTACCAAGAGGCCATGTGGTACAGAAAAAGCCTTAGACAACCCTTTCAAGGGAGAACTGTTGGATCTGAGAGGGACCTAATCTCTCAGTGGCTACACTCTCACTACTACTACTACTACTCTGCACCTCTCCTTCCGATAGTATTTAAGTCTCCGCACTGTCGCTTGATCTTCAGAGAGTTCCTGACTATGAAACTGAACTTCTCCAGGCCGAGGGACTGACAACCTCAAATTCTACGACTTCAAGGGTGATGGACTGATTACATCGTCTTCACATCTCTACTGTTCCTGCCTACTTTCTGTATTCGACTGAAGAAGCCTACTGTGTAGGCGAAACGTTTCGGAATAAAGTTGCCTAACTGTTGCCTATGTGTCTTACCTACCAACCTGTCGGTATTATATACCATTTTGATGTTCATATTGTTTTTTGTTGGGTCCCTGGTCATGTTGACGTACAGGGCAATGAACAGGCAGACACTGCTGCACGATCAGCAGTACATTACCTACCAGTTTCATATAGAGGTGTTCCATTTATGAATAACCCGCACATAAAAGAGAGAAGCTTACGACTACGTTTCGGTCCGACTTGGACCATTGACAAAGTCACACTAACCAGAGGTGGAGCAGGATGGCTATATATAGGCAGGAAGAGGTGGTGGTAGTAGTAGTAGTAGTAGTACTACAATTGTATATAATACAAGAATTGTATATAATACAATACTCTTAATCCACCCTGCATATATAGGTTTGGTATTTGGTTTGTAGTATTGTTAATGGTAAGTAGAAATTGTATAAGCTCTCTCAAGGGATTTGTATATTAATACTATTTCTTTTTTTACCATTACTCTAGTACTACCAATCACACCCACAACTCTACCTGCCTGTAACAAAGCAGTCCTATTAAACCGTTAGGTTATGTGACTTTGTTTAATGGTCCAAGTCGGACCGAAATGTCGTCGTAAGCTTTTTCTTTTTTTATATGGGGGTTTTTATTTGTGAATCGTTCTAGCAGGGTATTAATCCCTTTTTTTGTTTTTTTCCATTTATTGACTATTTTTGCTGAAATAGCTCCCAAAAACCTTCACACCCTTCGGAACAACCCATTGGTCTACTCTGTTTCTGTAACAAATTTTCAGCCCATTAAACCGAGTATAAGTTATGGCAGTATTTTTTCATCAGTGGCGGGGTTTTGGAGACTACTCTCTTCCCTTTTTTGCATTGGCTACCCCTCATATTATTTTTTTGGTATCCCCTGGAGGGAAACCCTGTTCCCCCTGTGTGAGAAGAAATTATTTTTCCAGAAACGGTAGCCAAATTCTTTAGACTGTCCTCTCTATCAACGAGAAATGCAAAATTTTAAACCCTCCAAAAATTTGTCTCCGCCTACAAAAATTTCTTTCCTTTTTCCTTTCCCCTTTCTAAATTTAGGGGCCCCCTCCTTTAACCCTGACTCCCAAATTGATTTAAAAAATTGACAAGGCTAAATTTACTCCACAAACTCTGATAGAAAAATTTTTCACTCCCCCCAGCCCTTTCTACCTCAATCTTTTTGCTACCCCTCCCCTTTTTTTTTCCACTACCCCACTGCCCTGCTGTTCTTTTAAACCTACTAATCATCCCTCCCCCCTTTTTTAAAACCACCTGATACCCCCCTAAACTTCCTTCCTGCCCTGCAGCGTTGTATCCCCCCTTATGGTTTTTGCATTTTTTTTTATTATAAAAAATAAAAATAAAAAGAGTTTTTGGGTTGTAATGCCATTTTTGGTTTCCCGAAATACTAAAACCAAAAATTTTCTAGCGGTTCCAATCTTGCTAAAAAAATTTGGGGAAAACCTGTTTATGAAAATTTGGGGTTCTGTTTTACAAAAAAAAAAATCCTGCGCACAAAATTGCAAAAAGAAAAAATAAACAGAAACCTTGTTTAGGGTTTAAAAAAACAGCAACTTTGTGGGTACAATGGAATCCCCGCCCAAAGGGCTTTAATCGTTTCCAGAGAGCAAACCCTTTGAATTACTTTTAAAGTCAAATTTAAATTTTTCCCCATAAGAAAAAAATTTGGAAATAAAAATTAATTTTTTTCCAGACCCCCAAAAGTATTAAACAAAAAATTTTTTTTTTTACATGAAATATACTTTTCCCCCTATGTAGAAATAAAAGGGGTGCAGGGAAAACTAAAAAATAATTAAATCCCAAACTTACCTTTTTTGTGGATTTTTTTTAAAGGGTGATGTGCCATTAGCAGGGAGTTTCCGGGCTTTTCCTATTGTTTGGAAGGGGAATCCCCTTCCAAAAAGACTTCGGGTTTCCCCAAAGTCCTTTGTGGGGTTTTCCCTTTCCCCTTCCCTTGGTTTTTTAAATGCCAAAAAGGACCAGCTTGAAATCACTGGACCCCTGTCGGGCAAAATATTTGTCCAAATAGCTCTGTTTCTCCCCGTGCCTTAGGATTTCCCCTAAAATGGACACAAGAGTGTCATTGAAACATGTTGCCAATATGGTTTGCAACAGCTGGGGACAGGAAAAAATTCATCCATAAATGCTTGTACCTTTGTAAACATTGTACACATTTCCTTAAACCTTGATGAAGGCAACTTCCTCCATCTCTCTTCCTCCTGTTCTGAAGCACATTCCTGAGCTGTGATCTGTTGCTTTTGCACCTTAAGCCTCTTGCAGCTCTGAAATTGGTTAGTTCTTAAAATTTTGTTCTGCACCAGCTCTTCCACATCCTAGCCACAAACCTCCAACCCCATGGACTTCCCCAATGACACAATGATTCCACAACGGGAATAGACTCCTGAGGTTAGCCCCAAACCCTTCAAAATCCCTCTCTTGAAACACATTGTGGCCCAAAATTTTTTCCTCCAAGCAGAGTTCAAAGCCCGGGAAAAGTCACTCCCCTCCCAAGCCTTACCTATAAGGCTGATGCAATGGGGGATTGTGAAGTGATTCCTCCAAACTGCCTTAGGGTCAACTGAGTGTTTGAGGTCACTTCAAAGCACCTTGAAACTGCTTTTGTGAAAGGGGTTTTTTTAAAGTTTGAAAGGGCCTGCTGGTCCATGGGCTGGAGGAGAGGAGTTGTATTAGGAGAAAAAATTTTAACTTTTGAAGTTAAACTCCCATGTAATTTGCTCTTGCAAATCCTGAGGATGAGCAGGAGCATTGTCCATTATCAGGAGGCACTGGAGTGACAATTTCTTTTCCAGGAGGTAATTTTTCACAGTGGGGTCAGACACATAAAACCAGTCCAAAAAAATTTTCCCTTAGTGACCCATGCCGTACTGTTTAAATCTCCACATCGACACAAATTACCCTTGATGATATTAATTTTCCAGAACACACTGGGAGTGTCAGAGTGGTACACGAGTAAAGGTTTCACTTTGCAATCACCACTAGCATTACTGCATAACATAAGGTTGAGCCTATCTTTCATAGCTTGTGTCCTGGGAGTTGCTTTTTCCTCCTGAGTAATGTAGGTCATGTTTGGCTTTTTCTTCCAAAACAGGCCTTTTTTATATAATTAAGCACTTGTTTGGGTTTTAAGTTTTCACTCTCAATGTACTCCTTAACCCTTTGACTGTCCGAAAACCCCCAATCCTGAGGTGTCTCCCTGGTGTCGAAAAAATTAAAAAAAAAAATTATTTTTTCTTATGAAATGATAGAGAATCTTTTTCCCGATTGAAAAGACACCAAAAAAAAAAGAAATTTGATGGAAAACTGATGGAATTATTCTCTCACGAAGTTAGCGACCAAAGGCGCTGTTTACAAATCGCGATTTCGCCCATTTTGAGCCCTATTTTCAGCTAATTACATTGTTCCAGTGCCCAAAAACTCATAGCTGTTTCTTAGAACTCCATTTTTTCTATAGATTGAGTACAAGAAACTGCCCATTTACCGATTTTAACTACCTAATAATGTGGTCAGAAATTTGCAATTTGGCCAATTTCACGAAAACTAAAAAATATGACAATTTCAAAATAAGGTCCAGAATGAACAATGCAGACATTCCTAGCTCTAAAATAACATTTTCTTTGCTCATCAGTCATGTCTCCAGGCCCCTCTGATATTACTCTTGCTATTACAACCCATGATTCCAAATGGCTTGTTATCCCGGGTGTAATGGGAGCAAAATAAACACAGCAGAAAAAGTTTACACTTATATTATCCTTCACCAATTTAGAACAGCAATATGTACACTATGTACAGTGATAAGTATAGTGCACTCCACAGTAAGCAAGGCAGAAATAGAAGCCACAAGATAGCAGACCGTGCTTCAACCAGCTCTAGAATGGGAATGACAAGGGCAGACAGGAGAGTGGTACCCACATAACCTCTGCGATTGCCAAAACCATCTTCTTATTGGCTAGAACCTGGTCACTATTGAACGACGGGGCCCCCATCATCACTCTTAGCAACCGGGTTTCACGGGTTTGGGGGAGATACCTGTAAATGAGGGTGTGTACATGCGCCAAAATAAAGGTTACTACTTTTTGCATCCCAAAACCCCCACCCCGAGAAGGCTCAGGATTAGGCTGCCACCTCCCAGTGGTAACCGGCCGCCATGGAAACAAAATAATGGGACCGCCTTTCCTCTCCACCATCCAACTCTTAGATAGAGCTCAGCTTTTTCTCGTGAAAAAAAAGCCAAACCCTAAACTCAGAGTGAGACAGCAGTCAGTCAGGCTAGCATAGGTCCAAGATACAGGCGGACTGTAGCCCGCACCCCTCACTAAAAAAAACCCCACACCAGGGGATAAAAAAAAAGAGCGTGAAAGGGGGTTACCACAAAATGTAAAAATCCTAACCTAAATAAATAAAAATATTACACTCAAATAAAGAGTCCGCCAACAATTTTCTTTGGCCGGGCAATATATTTAATTCTGAGTGAGTATGGTTGCAGTCTTAAGCGTCCAGGCATGAGCCTTTTGTTGTGGTTCTTCAGGGCTTGGAGATATACTAGAGGATTGTGATCACTGTAGACTGTGACCACCTGCGATGTCGGCCCACATAAACATCGAAATGCTCCAAAGCCAGTACCAGCGCAAGGGCTTCTTTTTCAATGGTAGAGTAAGCCCTCTAATGTGGCTGGAACTTGGCTGAAAAGTATGCTACAGGCTGCAACTCCTCATTCTCGTTTTGAATATACTGCCCCAACCCCAGACTCACAAGCATCAACCTGTAATGAAAAAGGTTTGGAGAAGTCGAGACAAGAGAATGGGTGCAGTACACAATATTCTTTTTGCTTTGTCCCAAAAGAAGTTTGACAATCTGGGGTCCAATTAAAAGGGGAAATTTGTGACTGGAAGAGAGGTAAGAGGGGCTTTCAATATCTGAGAAATTCTTTCAGAATCTTCTGTAAAATCCTATCATGCCTAGGAAACGTTTGAAGAGATTTCCTTCATGAGGAACGGATAATCTTTAATAGCAAGAACTTTAGCAAGTTTATGTGCAACTTTACCACTACCTACTTCATGGCCTAGAAAAGTGACAGTGGCCTGGCCAAAGGAAGATTTAGATAAATTAACGCTTAAATGGGAACTCTTAAAGGTCTCAAAAAGAGCCTTAAGTCTAAGTAGGTGTTGATCCCAAGTATCAGACACCACAACGATATCATCTAGGTACGCTGCCGTGCCTTCAAGTCCTTTAATAGCCTGATGGATAAGTTTCTGGAATGAAGAGGGGGAATTTTTCATTCCGAAGGGGGTAACTGTGTATTGATAATGACCTCCTGGAATTACGAAGGCAGAGATTTCCTTCGCCTTATCCGTCAAAGGTACCTGATAGCAACCTGTAAGGAGATCTAACTTGGACACAAAAGTAGCCATGCCCACAAAGTCAATTACGTCATCCAGACGAGGAAGAGGGTAAGCATCTGTAATTGTGACCTCATTCACCTTACGGTAGTCTGTACACATACGAAACCCTCCATCAGCCTTCTTCACAAGGATGCACGGTGAAGCCCATGGACTAGATGACTCCTCCACTAAACCATGCTTTAACAAAAATTCTAAATTCTGCTGAAGTAACCTTTTTCTTTTCAGGATTAGCTCTGTAGGGGGGGAGTTTAATTGGTTTAGAGTTTCCCACATCTACATCATGATAACCTAACGTACATTTTTTCAGCACATCCGAAAAAATATTAAGATGTGACTGTAGAAGCTCAGTTAAATTTGTTGCTTGCATTTCAGATAGTCTCTCCATTAAAGAGCTAGGATCCTTTAGGAGGACAGAATTTGAAAGTTTAATATTAATTTCAGAGATTGAGTGCAAAGAGTCAGAGCCATCCTCAGAGGTAGAGGACAGAGTCATTACTGGGACTTTATCTGTTGTATGGAATTTTAATCGATTAATGTGGTAAGTTTTAGTTTTTGAGGTCTTATCAATGGGAGCTACCACATAATTTACATCAGATAATCTACTTACAATCTGCATAGGTCCCGTAAATCTAGCTTTCAAGGTGTGGCCAGATATAGGTTCCTGCACCAACACCTTGTCTCCTGGATGGAAGGAGCGGAATTGTGCACTTCTGTCATACCTCTGTTTCATCTTACTTTGAGCTGTCTTTAGGTTAGCCTTGGCTAACTGACGTGCCACCTGCAACCTTGAAGACAGGTTGTAGAGTGTTGAGCTAACGTCTTCTCCCATCCATCCTTCTTTGAGCACCCGAGGAGGACCTCGTACATTGTGCCCAAAGATCAGTGCAAACGGACTATACCCTGTAGACTCTTGCACTGTCTCTAGTGCTGAGAACAGCAACAAAGGTAGTGATTCATCCCAGTGTAGGAAAGTGCATGCAAAAAGTTCTCATCGTGGTTTTTAACGTCTGACGGAATCTTTCCAAGGCGCCTTGGGACTGAGGATGATAGGCAGTGGATAATTGGGATTATCCCTAACCTAAATTTTAAAATTCCCTAAATGCTTTGGCAGTAAAGTTAGACCTTGATCACTTTGAATAGTTTTAGAATTGCCAAACAAGAAATGAATTTGGTTTAAAGCTTGACAATAGCTTTAGTAAATTTAAAACTAAAGCATGGGAATTGCTTCAGGATATCTGGTTACTTTATCCATAATCGTAAATAAATATTGATTTCCAGACTTTGACCTAGGTAGTGGACCTACACAATCTATAATTAAATCTCCAAAAGGTTCTCCATCAGCAGGTATAGGTTGGAGAGGTGCAGGTTTAATGGAGTGTCCTGGTTTCCCTACTTGCTAACATTCTCGGCAACACCTAATATGATTCTTCATCTTTCTCTAATTTTGGCCAATAAAATTATTTTGTGATTCTATACAAGGTTTTTGTAATTCCTAAGTGACCTCCTAATGAAGTATTATGAGCTATATTTAATATTTGAGGTCTAAACTTGGTTGGAAAAACTAACCTGTCATACAATTGCTGGCCCTCTATCTCCTTACCAGTCTCAGTGCAGATCAAATAATCGTTTTTAACTTCATACTTGACCGGATGACCCAAAGAGGATTTACCCATGGCTGCCTGAAAAGCGAATTTTAACCCTTTGAGGGTCGACAGGCCCTCTCCGAAACTCGTTCTCAGGGTCGGCCAAATTTCAAAAAAAAAAAAAATTATTTTTTCTTATGAAAAAATAGAGTTTTTTTTTCTAAACATAAAAGGAAAACAAAAAAAATTTACCACAATATTTACGGAAAGGATCATGAATTTTCAGAAAGACCCGCGTAGGGCAACCGGCGATGCCGCTCACCCGGTAAATTTTATTTTACTTGTTTTTGAAGGTTTGTTTTTTTTCACTTTTTTTTTTTTCACATAACTATTGGAATGGGGAACCAAAGTAAGGTGCAATGAACATATTACACTCGTTGTAACAACACAGTAAGAAAAAACAAAATTTATCAATAATTGTTTAAAAAAACTTGTTTACAAAAACAAAAAAACAAACATTGTTTTTATTATTGTTCAAAATAAATACCAATATACGTCATGAACTATCCTATTATTTCTGCAGCTTGTGGAACTCTGAAACATGGTGTCAACACAATGGTGTTTTATCTTTCCCCCCTCATTTATCCTTTAAAACTGTCTCCCCTTTTCTATCTGTCATTTTCTCTGTCCACAGTAACCCCATAAATAAAAGTTACATATAAAATTTACCTAGGATAACCCAAGAAATCCAGACAAAGTGCAATACTCTGCTTGAGATGTGAGTAAAAATGATGGACACGTCTTTGGCTCTCTAAACAGAGCTAGACGGATAACAGATAACAGGGAGCTTGACGCAACAAATAGACAGACAGAAATGTTAGTGTACCAGTACCAGGTATAGTGTTCCACCCTCCCCCCCCCTTCTTCTTCCTCTTCCCCTCTCCCCTACTCTTCCCTCATACTCCTTCCTTTTCCCTCCTCTTTCCTTTTCCTCCTACTCTTCCTTTTTCCCTCCTCTCCCTTCCTCCCCCTCTTCTTCCTCTTCCCCACTCTTTCCCCTCCCCCTCTTCTTCCTCTTCCCCCCCTCTTCCCCCAAATCTTCCTTGATTTTCCTCTTCCCCCCCTCTTCCTCTTATTCCTTCTTCCTCCTCTTTCCTTTTCCTTCCCCTCCTCCCTTCCTCCTCTTCCCCTCCCCCTTTTTTCCCTCTTCCCCCTACTCCTTCCCTCCTTGTCTAGTGAAAATTACGGAGTCCGCAGCTGTCAAAGTGACAATTGGCTCATTCCTTTTTCCCCCCCGGCCCGTCAAAACAATGGGGTCGGATGCTGCTTCCCCCCTCCATTTATCTAATTATTTTTCTCCCTTTCATTCTATCTTCTGTCTATCTTTTCTCACGGGTACACATAAATACAAGAATACAGGAAATAAATTACCTGGGATAACCCAAAAAACCCCAACAAAGTCTATACCGCTTAAAGATGGAGTAAAAGTTGCGCGTCTTGTGGCCTCTGAGACAAGAGCTAATGGGACAGGGAGCTACAGACAGGCAAATAGACAGACAGAAATGTTATAACCAAAAAAACAAAGGGGGAGGGCATTTTTCCTCATTTTTTGGCATCAGCCTCCCCTCATTTACCCTCAAAACGTCGCACTTATCGATGTTATCCCCCCCTTATCTTGTTATGTCATGGGTGAACATTTATTTAAAAAATTTTTTATACCTATTATTATTATTATGTATTATTATTATTGTATTATTATTTATTATTTTATTATTATTTTTTATTTTATTATTATTATGATTATTATTTTTATGTATTATTTTATGTATTATTGTTATCATTACGTACTTTTCTTCCCTCCTCCCCCTTCCTTCCTTCCTCCTCTTCCCCCCTCCCTCCTCCCCCTCCTCCTCTTTTTCTTCTTCCTCCTCCTCCTCCCCCCTCTCCTCCCCCCCCTCTGCCTCCTCCTCCTCTTGCCTCCTCCTCCCTTTTGCCTCCTCCTCCTCTTGCCTCCCCCTCCTCTGCCTCCCCCCTTTCTCCATTCTTGGAACAATTTTGAAGATCTTGTAGTTCAAACACTACATTACATCACCAATCTCACATCTGAGTCTGGGATTTTGGGAAATAGGAGTTTCCTCTTTGATTCTGGTACAACCTGAAGGGGAGGGCCCAGCCCCAAGGTGAAAGGGTGTGGGTTGTCTGGGTTTTTTCCCCACTATTACCCCTATTATGGGTTTTTATTTTGGTCAAAAACCTCACCGAACCTTAAAACTCAATTTTACTTTTACTTCCAACTGTATTAGAACGTCACTGGGAACAAAAGTGTCCCCCAAATTTGCCGAGGAGTGAGGAATTCTTACCACAGGGCAGGTGGAAATTGTGTATATATGGCATTCCCACAATGCACCACGGGCCCCAATTTTTTTTCCCACTGGCACACCCCCCACACAGACCCATTTTTCCCCACATCTAGGCTTACAGCCTTTCCGTGAGATTGAGGGGCCCCCTAAATTTATGCTATAGTACACAAAAAAAACCCCCACGGTAAGACGTACAGTCACAAAACCCTCAAAAGGGTTTAAAAAAAGGGGCCTTTTGTTGTCCTCCCGGGAAAGGACAGTCCCCCCGCATGGAAACAGACATCTGGGAATCCTGCAACCCGGGGAAAAGGAAGGCTTTATCGGGGTCTGTTACTTGATTTACATGCCCCCGGGCCCGTGTGCCCCATAAATCAACAGGCTATTCCAGATCGGAGTCGCCAAGGGAGGGCAACATTCTCTCCGACAACCCCCGGGGGTGTTGCCCGATTTTTGGGGCCAGCACCGGGGAAAAATTTCTCATTTTAGGTTCAGGCAAAACCCCTAACGTAATTTATTACCCAAATAACATGGCATCTTTCATGGGGAAAACCTTTTTAACCCTACATCAAAATACCCCCTGTAATATTTGCATTACATAAAATTTTATCAAAGGGGCAAAAACAAGGGATTCAAGGAATTTCTTGAAAGGGGGAAATTTCCCTTTTCTTACAATGACAATATCTCCATAACTCTAAAAGGCTTTACTCAGTTGTTTTTGAGTTTCCTGAAGGGAAATAAAACTCTTGCAATAATAAGGGGCCATACCTTTTTTTTACTTTTTTGGGGGGCATGTTACTAGGGGTTTAAGATTTTCCCAATGGGTTGGGTTTGTGGGGGGAGTTGGACGGATATGACCCACTTTGTTACAAAGAAGAACACAGGCTTGCCCCTTTTCTCCCTGCGGACGTTTCAACTGGGTCACTCTGGCGGGTGTCTCCTGGATACGTTTTCAAGATGCACCCTGTTGAGTAGTTTTTCTCTCGCAGGTAGACCATAATTCAGAAGCGTGGCTCACCCGTGATTAGTTGGTGATTAAACGTTCTCCCTCCGGGGGCACTTTATTCCAAGGTTGACGATCTCTGCTCATGCCAGGCTGTTTAAAAGAGAGCGGGACCGTGGACAAGGAGCGGTTTGTTTCGAAGGTATCACCAAACCCGGCTGCCTCCAATGCAGGGTTAAGTCACGATCCTCAAAAAGACTCGAACCTCGGTCCCACAGACTCACAGGTTATCAATCAGAATAAGCATACCACTCCCAAAAGTAGAAACACCACTTTTTTCATACCAGCTGGTAAAAGCTTTGGTTTGCTGTCTCACAAGTCCACGGGATTGACCAAGCGTTGTCTCCCAACTTGAAAAGTTTTTTATTTTTGGGGCTGGGATACATGTAAAATGCTCCCAACACTGTCGTCTTCACTACATGATAATCAGAAATTCAGCGTCATTTAATACTGACGTAAATTCCTGTGCCTTACCAAACAATGCTGCATGAACCAACGATGCCCAATGCTGTTCTGACCACTTCAAGGCTCGAGTCTGATTTTCAAGCTTTCGAAAAATTGTTCTGGTTCGGCCTCATTGAAGCGGGGAACAAACTGTACTGCTTTCTGTAAACTAAATTATTTACAGAATGCAAAAATTTGCCTCCTTTCTCTTTCCCTATCAAATTTTTCCCCTTTGTGAATGCTCTCTGTTCCCTAGTTTGCTAAAGATTGATTTTTGCCAGCTCAAGTGCCAACAACACTGATTCACCTTGAGACAACCCCAGCTGCACTATACTGACCATTTTGCTCCGTAGGTTTTATCATCTTCCTCCTGCGAGAACATAGTAGTTTTTGCCCTAGCTCCCATAAAGGGAGGAGTCTGATGTTCCATCTCTTCTTCTAAAATTTTGTCAGCAATCAGTGAATGCAGTTGCGCAGCTGTGAGGGTACATTTGTATTTAATGCCAATGGAATGAGCAATTTTCCAACAATGCGGTAGGAAAAATTTAGGTAGTTATGCAAAGTATATGCCGACACCAGGCGTCTGACTCGTCAGGTGGCATAAGTTATTTGCTATTCATAGTACGATTGCAGAATACCCCAAACGTAACACTTTAAATTTTTGCAGAACACGTTTACCCTATGCACAGTACGATTGCAGAATATGCATACAAGCAAAGCCGACTGCAAAATTCTTCACACCAAAACAGCTAGTAACAACTGACAACGCAAAATTTTAAAGCAATGCCAGACAGCTACACGTTCTAGAAGATTGACCGTAGCGAAGTGAGCACACCAAACAAGCTAAATAGTGAGCTGTTTAACGATCACACAATAGCAAGGCTGACCAAAAGCAACTGACACGCAAAATTTTTTAAAGCGTAGGCAAGGCTAATGCAATGCCAGACAACAAGCTGCACAATGTTTCCTGCTACGAGCTTCACCCTAACTCAACCGTTTCTCTAAGTCCAGCTCCAGCTCTCGGACTGGCTACCCATATTACAACCCAGGATTCCAAATGGCCTGTTATCCCGTGTGTAATGGGAGCAAAATAAACACAGCAGAAAAAGTTTACACTTATATTATCCTTCACCAATTTAGAACAGCAATATGTACACTATGTACAGTGATAAGTATAGTGCACTCCACGGTAAGCAAGGCAGAAATAGAAGCCACAAGATAGCAGACCGTGCTTCAACCAGCTCTAGAATGGGAATGACAAGGGCAGACAGGAGAGTGGTACCCACATAACCTCTGCGATTGCCAAAACCATCTTCTTATTGGCTAGAACCTGGTCACTAGTTGAACAACGGGGCCCCATCATCAACTTTTAGCAACCTGGTTTGCTGGTTGGGGGAGATAGCCTGTAAATGAGGGTGTGTACATGCGCCGAATATTGGTTACGTACTCTTTGCATGCTACACTTGCTTTCTATTTTGAATTTTTATTCAAACAAAAAATTGAAGACTTACTATTATGCAGACTACTGCAATACTGTAATAATTGTATAAATAACATCAACCCATTCATGACTGCATATTAGAATGGCTAGTTGGACATTTATTGGACAATGGCATCATTTGTTTACTTTTGAACATTGGCAAAAATCAAACATTTCCCCTACTTTGAGCTCCATTTCTAGGTTCTTTTTATAGTAAAATCAATCAAAATCACCTCTATTTCTATAATATGTGTTCCATTCTATCAAATGAGACCAAGAAAACGAGAATACAACCATAAATACTGTACAAAAATAGACCACAAAGTCGGCATTTTAATTAAAAAAAACGGTCGGAGTTTTTTTTTTCTCATGCTCTGCGTGCTCCAGGATTTTTTTTATATGGTGCACACTGACCACACAGACCCATTCTCTCACATGTGGGCCTACCAGCTTTCTCCTGCTTGATTTGAAGCTGCTAGAATTTATGAGTATATATACGTCAAACACGGTACCTCGTAAGACGTATATACAGTGGACCCCAATTAACGATATTTTTTCATTCCAGAAGTATGTTCAGGTGCCAGTACTGACCGAATTTGTTCCCATAAGGAATATTGTGAAGTAGATTAGTCCATTTCAGACCCCCAAACATACACGTACAAACGCACTTACATAAATACACTTACATAATTGGTTGCATTGGGAGGTGATCGTTAAGCGGGGGTCCACTGTATATGGCCGCGACAGTCAAAGGGTTAAAGTCCTGCACATATTATTCAGCCATTTTTTTGTCTGAAATTGCAGCCTCACCTTGCCTTATCACACTGTATGCCACTACAATTCTTAGCCCTTTCAGGGTCTACACGCCCTCTCAGAGATTTGTTCTCAAGGTCGGCCAAATTTAAAAAAAAAAAAAAATCTTATGAAAAGATAGAGAATCTTTTCCCGATCATAATGACACCAAAAGTATGAAATTTGATGGAAAACTTATGGAATTATGCTCTCAAGAAGTTAGCGGTCTTGACGATGTTTACTGTTTACGCATTGGCGATTTTGCCCACTTTGAGCCCCATTTTCAGCCAATCCACTGTCTAGTCGACAAAAAAAATAACTATTTCTTAGAACCCCCCATTTTTTCTATCAAAATTACAAAAAAACCACCCCTTTACCAAATTTTAATATCCAAAAAAGGGTCA
>NW_026465463.1:0-2500 GCF_026875155.1 Cherax quadricarinatus
GTTAAAATTCGAAAGCCAAAGCTTTTTTTATTGGATACAGGTTTTAATTGGCCGAAGTGAATCTTGTGGGGGATGTGGTTTTTTTGGCATTTTAAAATTAGGGGATTAGGGGGGGTAGGGGGGGGTGTGTTGGTTAGGTTTACGCTGTTCATTTGGTTTGACCGGGGTTCCAGGCCCCTCCTTCAAAATGGCTACTAGTTTACCCCCCCCTTAATGGACTTTTTGGGTTGCTTCGGGGATCCTGGAAATTGTTATTTTTAAAACTTATTAAATTTCTTTTAACATTTTTGTTGATCGTGCACGACCTGCTTAGGTATGGGAAGTCGATGGTTCCCCCCCCTTAAGGGCGGGGTTTTGTTTGGCAATTGGGGTTTTTCCCATTCGCTTTTTCACCGTTGGGGCGGTATGGGGAATAGACACTGGAAAACTTGTTGACTTTGACTAAATTATTTAGCGTATTGGAAGTTGTTTTTTTGATGAGGTGGAAGTGTGTGTTAAGGAGGGTTTTCTTTTGGGGAAAAAGTAGAGCTTATTGAAGGGTGTTTCCGGGGGGATTTGGGGGGACAAAGGGCCCCGAAAATTAGTTTCAAAAGGGGGTGGGAAGAATTTTCGATAAGCTTTTATGTTAAAAAAAAATTTTTAAAAGAGCAAAAGTAATTTGGATTAGTTTTGAAGTTTTTCCCCAAACTATGAGTAAGGATTAGGGAAAATGTTCAGGGGAAAAAAAAGGGGTTTTTGAAAGGAACTTATGTATATTCATGAAACGGGCCCTTCCTCCCGTTTAAATTAGCCGTAAGCTAAAATCCCCATGCAGAGTCAAAAAGTAAAAGGTTGGTTCGACCCCAAACGGAATCGATTGGCCCCCTGGGTGGGACTTCCAATTAATAAAATTTAAATTTTGAGGAACAATTAAAAGAAAAAAAAACAATGAAACTTTGAGCATATATGAATATATATTTTAATATATTATAATTATTATATTAAAATATATATATATAATATAAAAATTTATAATATATATAATATATTATATATAATGTCGTGCCAAAAGTAAAACTGTCAATTAACAAAAAAACTCTTTTAAAATTAAGCCTTTCTAAAATTTTTTTTTATACGTTTAAAGATATATTTTTTTCTTTAAATTTTAATGTAAAATTTTTAATTTTGCACCAAAGAATCTTAAAAAAACTTACCTAATTTTTTATAACAAGAGCAACTTATTTTAGCCTAACCCAATAAATATATTTTATTTTTTTACGTAATTTAAATACAAAACAAACACAGTGAAAATTTTTTTTTTTTCGTTGGGTTTCAGAAGATTTTGGCGAAATTACTGACAAAAATTTTACTACCCTATATGGCAAATGAGCGTTGGTTTTTAAAGCCAAGATACAAGTTCTGCCTTTTCGCACGACATAGGGGATATATAATATATATTAAAATTATTATTATATATAATATATATATATATATATTTTTTTTTCAAAGGCCCGATTCCACCAAGGCAGGGGGGCCCGAAAAGAAAAACTTTCACCCCTTTCACTCCATCCTGTCTTCCCAGAAGGGTGCTTTCACTACATTTTTTAAACTCAACATTAACACCCCCCCCTTCAGATGCAGGCACTGTATTTCCCCATCTCCAGGCCAAAGCCGGCCCCCGGGGTTTCCCTGAACCCCTTTTATAAATGTTACTTTGCTCCACTCCAACAGCCGTAAAGTTTTAAAAAACCATTTGTCTCCTTACCCCTATCAAACACGCTCAGCGCCTGCGGAAGTCCAACCCCCTCGCACACAAAACCTCCTTTACCCCCCCCCCTCCAAACCCTTTCCCTGGGCCGCCCCCCTACCCCCCCTTTCCCTTTCCACTACAGACTGATACACTCTTGAAGTCTTCTGTTTCGCCCCATTCTCTCTACACCCCCCCCCCGAAACCCACCTCAACAACCCTTCCTCGCCCCGGGACAACAGTTTTGGTAATCCCCACTCCTCCAAATTTCCAAATACAATTCTCTGCATTATATTCACACCCAATTGCCCTCAGACATGACATCTCCACCCCTCCAGCCTTCTCCTCGTTCAACTTTCATCACCCCGCTTACACCCTTATAAAAGCGTTGGAAACTATACTCTAAACATTCCCCTTTTTTGCCTCCAAGGACAAAGTTCTTTGCCCCCACAACTCCTAAGTGCACCACTCACTCTTTTTCCCTCATCAATTCTATGATTCCCCTCATTTTTCTAGACCCACCGCTGACCGTCCCTCCAAATATCAAATACTTTCCCCTCCTCCAACTCTTCCCCCTCCAATCTGATATTCAATTTTTCACCCCTAATCTTTTTGTTATCCTCATAAAACCTTACTTTTTCCCTGTATTACCTTTAATTTTCTTTTTTTGCACACCCAAACCAATTCATCCACCAATCTCTGAAACTTCTCTTCAAAATTCCCCCCAAGGACGTGTCATCAAAAAAGGAGCAGCTGTGACAACCCCCATTTGTG
>NW_026465463.1:7500-11922 GCF_026875155.1 Cherax quadricarinatus
AAAAAAATTTAAATCACACTTTACAGTCTACTCGGGGCCTGGAAAAAAAGAAAGGTCCGCTAGACACCTAAAAAAAATTTACTATAAAAGAATTTTGGTTTACTTCAGGTTATTCACACGTTCAGAACAATCTAACGTCTCTTTGAAAATCAAAGAGAAAATGAGGAAATGTTATGGTGATGCTGACAATTGGGGAGAAAGACCTTTTTTACAGTTAGGACATTTATTAAAGAAAATGTTTGGCCACATTACTTTTTCCATCCTAATACAGTGTGATGAAGGGTTTGAAAACCGAAACGTTGTTGATACATTATCCAACATGGGGGAAAATTTTTAAGGATGAAGAACCACTCGTGGGAAAGGGTTCCTTAAATTTAAATACCCTAAATATACATAAGTGTCTTTTTTTCAAAAAGAACAAATATTGTTAGAGTTTTTTCTATAAAACATTGTAAAGCTTTGGACACGTGAATATATAATGTCTTTAAAAGCTTCATCAATCGTATATATGAAATTAACAAAATATATTGCAAAGTAAAAAAAAATAATGTCTCTTTCTCAAAAAACTTGCCCTGCTTTTATCTTTCTTTTAATCCCTAAGATGAAGAAAGTGTTAAATATGGTTTCATACAAATTCTTATTCTTAAATCGGGCAGTCAATAAAAAGAGTAAAAAAAAAAACTAAAGACAAGGGACGCAAGCTCAACACGCAGATTGTTCCAGCAAATCAGGACGCCCCGGGCCAGGAGAAAAAAAAATTTCGAAGTACTCTAGGAGGGGGGAAAAAAGATTCAGTGCTTTGTATCGGGGTACGTTCCCAGCCGGGGAGTTACTTGCGGATGTTATAGGCAGTTTTTGAAAAACATCCCAAAAACCTTATGTTTTTTATATCCCAATACATTATCCCATCAACAATTTTTTAAATGTTGTGTCCCAAATTACGTAAGCCATACACATTTAGTTTACTTAAAAAAAAAAAATGGGCTAACCCAGAGAAACCGGAAAATTCAAACGGCCCCCTCAGGAAAAAATTAAAAATTTTTTTCCCCACATCCTCTTATCTACATGAGGACATGGTCCCAGTGTAGATAATATAATATATTATTTTCCAAAACCCTGAATAACCAATAATTTTTGTAATAAAATGCATGAGAATTTGTCAATAACTAATCAAAATTTTAGGGAAATTTATTATGCTCCCCATAAGGGGGTTTAAAGTTCAGATTAAATTTTTCCCGTACCACGGAGAATTACGTGTTTCAAAGTTAATTACAATTTAAATTACTCTTCTGGATTTTAATCACAATTTCAATCTCAATTACTTGACAAAAAATTTAAAAAAAAATTTTTCTGCTTTTAATTTAAATTATTTTATTATGATAATAATCACAAATATAACTTATTTTTTTACACATAATTAAAACAATGATCTGAAACAAAAATCTTAAATGAAGTGTTGTTATCAATGTTTAAGTTTAAAAAAAGCTATTTAACAAGGTGCACAAGGGTGAAAAAAAAAACTTATCTAAGGGTACCAAAAACTTACGTAAGTTACTTCCATTTCAAATGAAAAAGTTCATTAAAAATCCCAAAAATGGAAGGGAATCATAAATTTTCGGTTTTCGTTCAAACAGAAGTTCCCGAAGTTGCAGGGTTTTTTACCGCGCTATATTAAGAATAAAAAGAATTTCGGCTATGTTAATACTCTGGCTGAAGGGATTGTACAATCCTCATTTTTTGCCTGTTCTTTAAGGGGGCGCCTTCGAAGGGGGAAAACCCTCCCAAAAGGCAAGGAAATTTTAGTCGAATAAAGGGACAATCCTCTACTGCCGTATACATCTTTCAAAAAAAAGGGGGTAAACCTTGAGAGTAATCAGCACATAGGAGCTTCTGACGTTAAGATTTTCTGTAGATTCAAGAAGCAACTTGAGAGTTCTTTTTAGGTGAAAATTAACAAATTATTTAATTCCAATATTATAAGGACATAGGTAAAGTAATTCGTTTATGTATGGCATTATGAAAACTTTTCAGATTGTGAGAATAAACCCAAAAGGTGAGTTTGGCCAAATCGGCAATTTGCCCTCTGCCGAATAAGCATAATGAAAAATTTTTTTTTACCATAAATTTGCGAAAATCAACGACATAATGAAAAAATTATATATATTATTTATTTTAACAATATTTAAAACATTTTTAAATTTACCTTTTTACGTATATAAAAACTAGGCTAAAAAAAAACGTTGTTTTGTTTTGGGTTTAAATGAGATTTTTAAATTAGTTTTTTTATCCAAAAGTAAAAATCTCTATCATTGTCAAAAAAAAAAATATATCTTATGTAATTTTTTTTTTGAAAAGTCTCATTTTTAAGGAAAATTACCTTTTTGAGAGCAAGTTCGGATCCCAATCCCGACTACACACTCACCCGGGCGACACTACACTCTCACCCGGTCCAAATACACTCACTGGTCCACACTACACTCTCATCAGGGCCACACTACAAATCTCACCGGTCCACACTACAACCACCAGGTCCAAACACACTATCACCTGGCCCGACAAATCTCCACCAGGTTCAATCACTCTCACCCGGTCCAAACTGCACTCTACCAGGTCCAGAACCTCTCACCAGGGGCCCCACACCTCTCACCAGGCCCCCAACACTCCAACCCGGTACAAACTACACTACACCTGGTCCAATATCTTCACCAGGTCCCATCACTCTCACCAGGTCCAACACAACTCACCCGATCCAGACTACACTCTCGCCAGGTCCATACTACACTCTCCCGGTCCAAAATACACTCACCAGGGTTTACACTACACTCTTACCAGGGCCGAATACACTCTCACCAGGGCCTTACTACACTATCAGTCCTTTTGACACTATCACCAGGGCCAGCACATCTCACCCGGCGACACTCACCTCACCAGGGTCCAGACTACATCACCAGGCCCAGACTACATTCACCCTATCCACATTTCACTTCACCAGGTCCACATTACCTCACCTGGTCCAGACTACACTCTCACCCGGGCCCGAGTACACTCTCACCATCCCAAAATCACTCTCACCCGGGCCACACTACACTTCTCCAGGGCCCCATACACTCTCATCAGGTCTACACTAATTTTACCAGGTCCCCACTACACTCCCAAAATCGACACTAGACTCTCACCCGTGACTCTACCCTCTACCAGGTCCAGACTACACTCCCCACCTGGTCCCGAATGCACTCTCACCCGGCCACACTCACTCTCACCAGGGTTAGGCTCACTTCCCCCATCCAGATTACACTCTAACCAGGTCCACACTACACTCCGCCAGGTCCACCAACCACTACCATGTCCATATTCGCCCCTGTTTCCCAGTATTATATAGCATAGCATATTAGTACACCCCTTTTCTTTGACACGAGATCCCCGGGGCCCTTTGGTTTTGTGTGCGTCATGGGGATACCATGGGCAGTGATCCCTCTGCCCGTTCTCACTCGGGGGCAACCTTTTTAGGCGTGAACACTAGGCACCCGGGGGCCATCTTCATCTCAGTCTGACAATACACCTACCACCTACAAGTGTGTTACCTTATTACGAATCCCTTCAAGAACCCCCTTTCGATAAATGGTGGGAGGGAAAGGGGCCCGTAATTCTGACGATTTCAGCATTTCTGGAGATAAAATTGTCGACCAGCAAGACGGCCATTTCGTGTACCAGAGGGCCCCGAGGTTCACCCCCTCCCCACCTCAAGCCAGTACTCTACCAGCTTTTAATTATTTACTGGTAGCTCTTTTTATTTGGGTATCTGCTTTTTCATTACCCCGAGGGGTTGACCCGAGTTTGCAAAAAAGCCAGTTTTTCCCGTCTGTGGTGGGGAGTCAGAACACCCGAGCCCAGTCCCCCTAGCTATCCAAACCAATTATTTTTGCCCGCCAACCCGCTTTCCCCCCCTCCTGTGCTCACGTGTGAAGTTTTCAAACCATTCTGTTGAAGGGGTTTAAAATAAGCCCGCTAGCAACTAAACCCGGTGTCTTTCCCAGGAATCAAGCGGGGGCCAATGGGGTTTTCCCTGCTTGTGATTCAATTCCACATTTTAGTGTCCTTGTCATCCCTTTTGGTGTTGTAGTATTTCGTGGGTTTCTTTTAAAACCCGTCGGCTTGAATTATCTTGCGGCAGTGTGGGTTTTTTTCAGGAGGGTTACGACGTTCAACCCTAAGCCCAGCCACTCACATCCGTGTGTCGCATCATTGCCGGGCTCAACGCCTCGTCAGCCATTACCCACAAACCCAAAAACAGTCGGCCTTACAATCACCTACCCATCAGTGTTTTGGTGCACTGCTAAGGGTTTAGCACCCTTTTTAAGGACCCCCATAGGGGGGAAGAGTAGGAGTGGCGCGCCCTTTTAAAAACCCCCTTTTGTGTTGGGG
>NW_026465464.1:0-14318 GCF_026875155.1 Cherax quadricarinatus
AAAACTTGCAAAGGGGATGTGGGAGGGGGGGGGGGCAATCAGGTTTGACCCGAGAAAGGTGGGGTTTCAGTAACTCCCTTTCCTTGGAAAAAAACCGGGAAAGCTTTTGGGGCACCCCTTCTTATAGGACAGGGTTCTTAGTTTTTTCCATAAAAGATATGGAAATTATCGCGACCTCCCATTCTGTTTTGAATTTCATGCAGAGAAAAAAAATGTTGAACCTCTTACAATACATAAGCTATTTTTTCCTTTGAATTGGTTTAATAAAAACTTTTTTTTTAAAGGGGAGGACCGGTAAACAGTGGAAAGGCTCGGTCAGTTGACAGATACAGAGAACATTTCCCCTTGTCAAATAAAATGTTCTTGCTTTCACTTTGGAGAGAGCTAAGTTTCAGGTAGCCCTGGAGAAAAAGGAAAAAAAATTTGGTTTGGGGGGGTCCAGGAAGCCGGTGGATTCGTTGTTTTATAAACAAGAAAGGTTGGGAAATTTCCATTTTTAAAAAACCCTCGCCTAAAACTTTTTTGGGAAAAGGGTATGCGAAGCCGCTAAACTGTCTCAACCACAGCCGGGGAGTGGTGTTTTATTTTTTAGTCTTTTGAAAAATGTGCTTGGATTAGTATTTTGGGGCAATGAAAAGGAAACCTGTTACGCCAAAGCAATTAGGGCCGACTTTTTTTGGGGCTGACGGGGACTTTTTAAAAACAAAAAGAATTATATCATGTTGTACAGTAGATCTATTAATTATAAGGAATCTTTTTTTTAATATAAACAAAAGTTTTTCATATAAAAAAAATGCTTTTTTTGAAACAATGATTCAGTTATATTCCTGCGACAATGGATAATAGATTCAAAAGTAAACCTACCAGGGGGGGGATAGAACCCGCGATCAAACTCAAAATACAGACTGTCGCGACGGG
Organism: Cherax quadricarinatus; assembly: GCF_026875155.1. Classification (NCBI taxonomy): domain Eukaryota; kingdom Metazoa; phylum Arthropoda; class Malacostraca; order Decapoda; family Parastacidae; genus Cherax; species Cherax quadricarinatus. The sequence goes on from NW_026465464.1 coordinate 919, forward strand.
GCTGGAGTTTTTAGATGCGGGGTTCATCCCCCCCCGTGGTATGGTTTGTTTGCAATTGCATTACGATTTGTGAGGGCGGTTCAAAAGTAATTATTGAAATTTTTATATGGGAATACGTTTGGTTTTTGGGAATGCGAGTATTGAGCATTTAGTTTAGGTTATTAAGTGGGGTTTGAGAAGTCTTAAATTGATTTTTTGAGCGGGTTACTTTAATATCTTCTGGTAATGAATTCATATTTTGGGGCCATTCATGTGCATAGAGTTTTTACACAGTGTGATATAGACATAGGGTACATCAAAAAGAGATCTGTGTCTTGTTATGGTCATGTGTCCTGTTAAGGTTGGTGAGAAGTTTGAGTGGAGGGTTTTATATTTGCGTGTATTGTTCTGTGTATGTAGTAGGCACATGAATAAATATGGATGTTCTTTGTGGTGAGCAGATTTAGACTTAAAAATTTGTGGAGTATGCTGTCGGGAGTGGGAATTTATCATACCGACTGCTGCTTTTTTTGCTAGGTGATTTAATATTGTTGATCCTCATGCACAAATTCCATATGTGAGATAAGGGTATATGAGTGAATGATACAGGGCCAGGAGAGCTGATTGTGGAACGTAGTACCGTATCTTTGTTTAGTAATCCCTACTGTCTTAGAGATTTTCTTGGTGATTTGTTGTATGTGTGTCTGGAACTTAAGGTTACTGTCAAGGTGGATACCTGGGAATTTTCCCTCTGCGAGTCTTGTGACTGGTGACCCGGGTTTAGCGTTATGTTAAGTGGAACATTTGCAGCTTTGTTTCCAAAATGAATGAAATAGGTTTTATCAGTATTCAGGGTAAGTTTATTAGTCATCATCCAGGCAGATATTTCTGCAATTCGGCATTGACAGTGTGGCGAGTATGACTGGTTTTGGGTGGGAGAAGACGTATGTAGTGTCATCTGCAAATAATATGGGTTGAGTAGCTGTGATGCATTCGGTAGATCATTGATGTAGATGAGAAAGAGGAGTGGTCCAAGGACACTTCCCTGTGGGACTCCTACTGTGATTGGATGAGTAGAAGAGTTTACACCATTTGTGTACACATATTGACTTCTGCTACTAAGGTATGGCTTTAGGTATGGGCCTCTGATACCATAGTGCGTTAATTTAGAGTACAGCAGCTCATGGTCGACTGTATCAAAAGCTTTACGTAAATCAATGAAAATGCCCCGCGGGACTTCTTTCTTTTCAAGTGCGGTATATATCAGTTCTAGCATATGTATGATAGCATCATTCGTGCTTTTATTATTCCTGAATCCAAACTGACAAGGGTTTAATATGTTGTGTGAGACGAGGTAGGAACAGATCCGTCATGAATTAATTTTTCAAAGATTTTAGAGAGCAGTGGTAAGTTAGATATTGGTCTATAGTTATTCAAGTCAGCTTGGGTCACCTCCTTTATGGATCGGAGTGTACCCTCGCTATTTTGAGGATTGGTGGGAAGGTAGATGATTCAAGGATTTGTTAAAGAGCGTTGCAATGATTGGGTGACAATACTTGAGAAGCTTTTTTGTACATAAAAGCAGGCAAGTTGTTTATGTCTCCTGCCTTGTTTTTAAAGGTGTTGATGATAAACGAGACTTCTAGTGGGTTGGTTGGAGCTAGGAATAGTGTATTTGGGTAGGTACCTATGAGGTAGTCTGATGGACGGGTATTGAGCTTGGTATTTTGTTCGCTAGATTTTTTTCCTATGATGGAGAAGAAAACATTGAGTCTGTTGTTTCAGTTGGTTGGAGTAGGGGTTTTGTCTGATTTTGTTAATTTTAATTTTGTTTTTGGATAACTTTTTAGTTCCAAGAATTTCAGATAGTTTTCCAGGTCTTTTTCATATCACTTTGATGTTATGTAATCTATTTTCATAATACAATTTTTTAGATCTTATCAGGCTAGTAAGAGCTGACGAGTAACGTTTATTATTTAACGTTTATTTTACAAGTTTACAATGTGGATTGACATGTTGTAGAGAGGTAGTTTACAATGTGTAATTAGAATAATGATTTGCAGTCCAAACAGAGCCACTATCATGCCTAGGCATTACGGGCAGACTAAATTTAATGGGTTACAGACTACTTAATACTAAATAACAAAAAGGCACAATACCGTGACTGGAACGATACACAAATAACCCGCACATAAAAGAGAGAAGCTTACGACGACGTTTCGGTCCGACTTGGACCATTTACAAAGTCACACTAACCAGAAGAACGAACGAAAGTTCAGGTAAGATCCCAAATGGGATGAGCGGGGAAGACGGGACAGACGAAGAATAGTGCTGGAAAGGGGAGTGTTCTTAGTCGTAGAAATAAAACCCAGGCTTAACCCAGCAGCGAAGGCGATCGGAGACAGATATTAAGAAGAAAAATTCAGGCTCTTCTGTTGGGACTTCTGGTGGGTGTGATTTGGGGGGGAAAGGGGACATGCGACGTATAGAGCTAGAGAGGAGTATAGAACTGAGCCATGTCTTAAAACCCAAAGCTAAGGCGAACGTGGGTCAGAGAATGGTACCTGTCATAGAAGATACCTCTCGGAGAATCCAAGGTTATTTGTAAATGGGGGTTGGGGAGCAGGATCATGCAAGGAGTAGAAAAGGTTTTGTGTTGGTTTTGTGGGTCTGCGAATGTCTTCGTCAAGGAGAGAGGTCCAGTATCATGTCGTGTCTCAAGTTTTTCTGTCGTCACTGAGCGTCTTCCAGTACAGATTCAGGGCGGGGATGTCTAATTGGGCATGGAGAGACTCGCTTGGGCGAAGCCCCTCCCACCCTGACATCAAGCACCCAGCGCAGGGGCCTTGTTCTGGACACGCTGCAGTTTAAGTATTTGTTTTGCTGCAAGAGAGAGGGCAAAGAGGAGAGTAAGTTATCAGAGGACGTATTAGGAATTTGTAGAGGTTAGTTTGGTGCGTTGAGGGCATGTTTCAGCTTGTAGAGGCCCGCAGGGCCTTACTAGCTATTGCATGCCTTGAGTGAATGTGTCCGTGTAAGCGTAGAAGGTAGTCAAGATTAACGCCAAGGACAGTGACAGATTGTGTAATGGGAAATAAGTGCGAGTGTCAGCTGTTCTGGAGCTCGACAGGTAAGGAGGATCACGTTTTCTGTAGTTAAAATATGTAATGCTGGATTTAGCTGCATTGGTTTTGATCCCCCATTTTTGTTCCCAGATGCTGTCCTGTCGACCTCATTTTGTGTTTTGTGTGTGAGTGTATCTATATTGCATGAGTGATAAGTTGTGTAATGTCGTCTGCAAAAGGCTAGTGTGATGGAGTTTTGGTATACAGGTGTTGGAATGTCGTTAGGTTTTAAAATGTAGAGGGTAGGGGAGAGGACAGATCCCTGGGGTACTCCAGCATTTAGTGTGAAGTAGTCAGAGATAACAGCCTTGGAATTTGATTCCATGGTACGGCCGTCTAGGAAGTTGCAGAGGAGTTTACGAGTAGTGAGAGGCAGGTTATAGTTAGTGCAGAGTTTGTATTTGAGCCCCTTTGGGGCCAGACAGTGTCAAAAACTTTTTCAACGTCTTTTGCAACCAGGGCTGTCCGTTTCTTTGTTCTGTGTTTATGTGGATGTAGTTGAGAAAAGATGTTAATGGCATCCTGTGTGGATCTGTGTGTTCGAAGCCAAACTGACCATCAGAAAGTAGAAAGTTGTGTTCCAGGTATCTGCGAAGGCGAGGTTTACCTGGAGTTTACCTGAGAGAGTTCCGGGGTCAACGCCCCCGCGGTCCGGTCTGTGACCAGGGCCCCCTGGTGGATCAGAGCCTGATCAACCAGGCTGTTTCTGCTGGCTGCACGCAAAACCCAAAGTACGAGCCCCCAGCCCGGCTGGTCAGGAACCGACTTCAGGTGCTTGTCCAGTGCCCAGCTTGAAGACTGCCAGGGGTCTGTTGGTAATCCCCCTTATGTATGCTGGGAGGCAGTTGAACAGTCTCGGGCCCCTGACACTTATTGTATGGTCTCTTAACGTGCTAGTGACACCCCTGCTTTTCATTGGGGGGATGGTGCATCGTCTGCCAAGTCTTTTGCTTTCGTAGTGAGTGATTTTCGTGTGCAAGTTCGGTACTAGTCCCTCTAGGATTTTCCAGGTGTATATAATCTTATAATCTTGATGAGTTTTTCAAAGAGTTTTCCTAAAGTTTCGAGGAGGCTGATAGGGCGATAGTTTCTAGAATCAGAGTGGTCTTTTTTGGGTTTAGGAAGGAGGATAGCAGTAGCAGCTTTGAAGAGGGAAGAGAAGTATCCAGAGTCAAGGGAGGCATTAAGGAGGTTTGTGTAGGCAGTAATGATAGAGTCAGGAAGGTGTTTTAGGATAATATAGTTTAGGCCAGAGGCACCAGGAGCCTTGGGAGGAAGGTGTCTGAGGAGAGTTTTGATGTCTGTGTTGGTGAAAGGAGTGTCGAGTTCTTGGGAGGAGGTAAGAGAGTCTAGATGTATGTGGCTATCTGGTGTTGTTTCTTGTGTGTGTGCAGTATTCCAGTGTTCTATGTTCTGAATGTGTTGAATAACGTTAGGGTGAGGTGGGTGAGGGTGGAAGATGTTCTCCCAGATGTGTTTGAAGATGTTGGTACAGCCTGCGGGTCTGAGATTTTGGTGTTGTTGTGGGGGAGGTTTTTAATTTTGTTGGTGGGAGTTTTTGCCTCTGCTTTTTTGATAAAGTTCCAGAAGGCTTTAGTGTTTTTAATACGCTGTTTGTCTGCTTGTTGTATGAGTTGTGACCAGTGTTGTGTGGTCTTGGTCTAGACTGTGTAGAATGTTGTTCTAAGGGAGTTTAGATCTAAAACGGACTTGATTTAAAACTGTGTGTGTTGTAGAGGAAGCGGTTGTGGTAGCAAAATAATTTGTCTTCTTGTTTTTGAGTGACGGTTTGAAGGAATAACGAGTGGGGGTGAGTTTTCTTTGGTATTGCGATGTTGGCTGCTTGTGTAATGGTGTCCTGGATGAGATCAAGTTGAGTATCGATGTCAGAGATAGGTTTGTTGTTGTAGTCATAGGTGAAGTTAATATTATCTATGTGATGTTTGAAAGCATCCCAGTCAGCGTTCTTGTAGGAGAAGGAAGGTGTTTACCTGGAGTTTACCTGGAGAGAGTTCCGGGGGTCAACGCCCCCGTGGCCCGGTCTGTGACCAGGCCTCCTGGTGGATCAGAGCCTGATCAACCAGGCTGTTGCTGCTGGCTGCACGCAAACCAACGTACGAGCCACAGCCCGGCTGGTCAGGAACCGACTTTAGGTGCTTGTGGTTGGAATGAGGATAGGGTTGGAGGAGATGTGTAAAAGACTGGGATGTGATCAGAGCCTGTAATAGGGCCAGGTGAGATGTAGTGTGGAAATTTATTTGGTCCCTAAAGTTCCACAGGACAGATACAGCGTAAAAGGGGTCCCACAAAAGCCGAAAGGGAAGGGCTGAGTAGGGGGCCCTTAAACCCTCCCAAACAAAAAGTGTTCTCCCCCCCATTGGCTGGTTGATAAGCACTTTTTAAGTTAAGATTTCCCCTTTCAGAAAGGGATGGGTATTTTACGGGTATACACAAATATTAGGATCATTGAGGCAACTGTAATAATAAAAGTACCCCAAAGACCTTAACATAGGTGTAATAGGCCGATAATGTAGTAAACACGGGGTTAAGTTAGCTAGGGAAAACGGCAGCCCACTTGAATGACAGGCCGGGTCCCCAAAACACAAACGTTTTTCTCAAGACAGACACCAACGGGACAAGACGTGCCGTGATCAGCAACGGCCCCCCCCCACGGTCTTCACATTCGAGACCTGGGAAATCGGGTAAGGCACCTCGATGTACCAAGAACCTCCGCGGGGCCCAACAGTAAGACAAGACCCCACTTTATCTCGAAATTTCGGGCCAGTGTCGGGGGAGATTGTGAGTGAGTTGCGTGGGCCTGTTTTTGCAGCTGGCATGCATGCCCATAAGTCCAGGTTCTCCATCATCGGAAGCTAGTGTCCGGTCTGCATATTATACTGGGATACACCCCTTTTGGGAAAAGGAATTTCTGGGGTGCAGGCGGGTTACTAAAACCTAAAATTTTGCGGGGAATTAAGGGCCCCCGGTTGCACGGGGTTTTCGAGGGAAATCCAAAGGGGCAAGGCTAAGCTTAGGGAATTGAAGATCAGGATATATGCTGCAGCACCAATAATTTTTCCTTTATACGTCATGCAGGCGAGTTTCTTGCAACACAATCATTTGTGAAAAACTGCCTATAACCACTTGTAGGCTGAGGTACCCCCTCAGATTCGTTCAAAAAGTTTGCCAGGGGGAGGCAACTCACTTGGAGGCAGTCCACACAAATTTTCACAAAAATGGTCCCTCGAACTGGATGTGGAAAAAGCTGGTTAAGCTATCAAGGCAGGCCAAAGTTTGGGCCAGTTTTTAAAAAAAGAGTTAGGTTAATTAGCACACCCAGGCCCAATTACACAAGCAAGGGCCAAGCTGACTAACACAGAGTTGTTATTTGCGTCATTTACAGGCACCAGGTAGGGAGAGAAGCCTGTGAATTTAATTATTTACAGTGATTACAAGTAATCCAGAGTAGGAGACTTGTGTGTTGATTACTTACAGTGGATTTGCAAAGTAGCCACAGTTAGGCTAGGCTTGTGCAATATTTACAACAGTTATAGTAGCTAGGACAGATTTAACCTAGTTATTATTTATAGGGAGTTCTAGAGCCAGGTTAAATTAAGCTATAGCACACTAGTTAGGTTAGGATTTACCTCATCCAACCATCCACGCTAGACTGAGTAAGCTAGGCCAAGCTGTTTACATACATTATTCATTTACTGTTTCATAAGTTGAATTGTTGAATTTATTTGGGCTAATTAAGTGATTTTAATTTGTATACTGCACTTTTTATTGTGTGATTTTCATTGTCTTTGATTCATGTTAATGTGGGATTTGTGAATTGTATCTGAGACTAGGTTAAGTCCTGTAATTATTTGCTGGCATTGTGCAGGAAAGTGCTAGGTTAAGCTTACAGTACATTTTGTATTTGAGGCTAACAGTGTACATTTTTTATTCATAGTAGAGTCAATATAACAAAGGGAATTGTTAAGCTTGTTGAGAAGCCTTGAGACTCGTTCATTCTTACCTAACACCGTGACGTGCTGTGGGGTGGACTGGGTAAAGTACAATTAGTGTCACACTCCTCATTAAACTTCGACAATGGCAGATGGGAGTTCAGGAGAGTCTGGTTCAGTGTTAGCAAAATTAAAACGATCAGTAGCGGCATACAAAGGGCATCTGAACAGAACACGTAACAGGTGCAAGGCTACTTGCCAACGCAGTAACGAAGACTGCGATGATTTGCAAGACTGCTTGAAGAGTTTGGGGGAAAAATGGGAAGCCTATGAACAAGCATTCTCAGCATATGAGCTACAGGCTATTGAGGATAATGAATCCCAGGGTAGTCTTCAGCAGGCTCTGGACGAATTCACTAAGGATGATGTAGATTGTCATCAGGAGATGAATACGTACAAAGATAAGTTAAGTACATTAAAGGCTAGTATTCCAAGGGTGGTGTCGAACACCGCAGGTACCCCAAACAGCCACACACCTGTCAATATGTTGCCCAGGTTGCCCCAGTTGAATTTACCGACATTTGACGGAACCCTAACTGAGTACATTGCTTTCTGGGATCAGTTTAAAGCCCAGATAGATGACAGGAGCGATTTGTCAGATGCCGTCAAATTGCAGTATTTGCGGCACTACCAGATTACTGACACTAATTACCAACATGCCAAAGACCAATTAGAAGACATGTTTGGCAACACTGAAGAGATAAAAGTGGCCATACTTTATCGGTTGTTGGATCTAGAGGCTTGCCGACATGACATGACCGTCAAAGCCTAGAGAAGTTCCGTATTGAAATTATGAGCTTGACAAACAGTTTCAGAGATTTGCATGATGAGGATGATTCAGAATGGGTCCTTAGCCAGGTGATTCAGAGGAAACTGGCTAGCACTACAGTGCATGAGTTACACTTAAAATATCGGACGAATAGGTTCACGATAAAACAGATTGTTGAGGGGTTGGGAGATCTCGTTTCTCATTTGAGTATAGGTGTGAGAGAAGAGTCACCACCATCGCCACATAAAAACCCAGAAAGTTGCTCAAAGATCTCGAGAGATCAGTCTAAAGCTCGTACGACTAACGTTGGAGTGTACTATGGTAAAGAAGTGTCTAAGGTAAGAACCTCTAAGCAGAACCTCAGAGGCACTCATGCCAGAATATGCGTGTTCTGCGAAGGCGAACATGCTAGCACGAGTTGCTCGGAGTATATAACACTGAGCAGTAGGCAACAGAGACTAAGGGAGTTGAGACTCTGCTTCAAGTGCTGTGGGGAACACTTTGCGAGAGACTTTGGCACCCAGCTCAGTGAGTGTGCGAGTCTGTTGCAAAGGTAAGCACCATACTGCACTATGTCCCAATAATTTAAGGGAACCCCAAGCTAGTAGGGATATCTCTCAGGTAGATTTAGAAAGTGAGTCCGAGCCTGAAATGGTAGCTAGCGTGATTAGTGCGAGTGAAGTCTCTAATCCGAGTGAGAATCATGGAGGTGCTGCCCTACCTACAGTTATGGCGAAGGTTGTGAGTGGGCACAGGTCCGAAACAACCTGATTATTCTTTGACCCAGGAGCACAAGTATCCTTGATAACAAAGAAGTTGGTGGCTAAATTAAAGTTGAAGGCCACAAAGAAAGTTAGTATGATGTTGGGAGGGGCTATAAGTCAGGTCCCACCCAAATCTTATGATGTGGTGGATGTCACAGTCAAATTAGGTGGACATCGCAGAGACATTACAGCCTTGGTGGTAGAGACATTACCCAGGGCAATTACAGCGGGAGGTCTTGCTGCAGCAGCTAAGCGATTGAAAGACCTTGACGTGAAGCTGGCAGACCAGGGAATTACCACTGACACAGTCAGAAATGTAGGTATCCTGGTGGGAGCCAATCATATAGATGACTTCCTGTCTACACGACGGACGTTTAAGGAAGGAATTTGTTTATACAGATCCCCAGTAGGATACAACGTAGGTGGCAGGATTCCACCTGAATTCCCTACCACGCCAGATAGAGGAGAAGCTGTCCCCATGATAGCTGGAGGAGTAGTGATAATGAATACCAGTATACACTATGAACCGCCAGGGAAGCTGAACCAGGTAGGTAGTGACGAACACTAGGCCACCTTGGGAAAACACTTTTACAGGGTACATAAAGAGGGAGATAGATTGCCATTAAATCTAGGGAACCTCGAAAAAAGTGGGAAAGGGAAAGGGTATCAAGGCATGTTTGGGGCCCCTGGGTGGGGGAAATATGGAAACCCCTCAGTCAAGGCTAGACATAAAAGAAAGACGTTTTGAGTTTTTAAAAGGAAGGGGGCAAAAAAACCCCCGGAACCCCAAAAAAGTTTACACCCCCCAGGTCCCCCAGGGGAAACGGAAAAGGTTGAAGTTAGACCGGGGTCCCGCCGACGAGAGGGCCCCGGGTTTGGGAAATCATTCCCCGGGTCTGCCGTGGGGGTCGCGGAAGGTTTAAAATTTTTAGACTTTGCGCCTTAAACCCTTTTTCCCCGGGGGGAGGAAATTTGGGAAATTTTTTTTGGGCCCCCAAAGTTCCACAGGGCAGATTTTGGGGGTACAAAGGGGGCCCACAAGCCGTAAAGGAATGGCTGAGCTGGGTGGCCCCTTAAAAACCCCCCCAAAAAAAAAGCGTTTCTCCCCGAGTTGGGCCCTGGTTTATAAGCACTTTTTTAAATTATTTAAATTTTCCCTTCAGGGAAGGAGTAGGTAGTTTTTCTGGGATACACTAAATTAGATAAATTGGGGGCAACTTTTAATTTAAAAATAATGAAAACCCCAAGACCTTTTCAAAGGTATAATAGGCCCATAGGTAGGTTTAAAAACTAGGGAAAGGTTTAAAAATAGGAGAACCCGGCAGCCCAGCTTGAAAAGACGAGGGGCGGGTCCTCAAAGACACAATAGCACCTTCTCAAGACAGAAAACCAAATGGACAAGACGTCCGTGATCACAGAAAGGCGCCCCCTACGTGTCTTCACATTTGAGAACCCGGGGAAAAACTGGTTTGAAAGGGACCTCGATTACCATGGGTGCCTCGTCAGGCCCAACAGTAAGACAAGACCCCCACTTTATCCCCATAGAAATTTTTGGCCAGAACTGGGGAGATTTGAAAAGGTTGGGTCTGTGGGCCCCGGGTTTCCAGCTGGCAGTCATGCCCAGTAAGTCCAGTGTCTCTCGGCAGTCCCCGGAAGCTAGTTCCGTGGGATGCATAGTTATACAGGGGGAAAAACACCCCTTGGATTTTAGAAATTTCTGAGGTTCAGGGAGGTCACTAATAAAGATTGGGAAAATTTCAGGGAAATTTAAAGGGCCCCGGGTTTCACGGGGGTTTTCCCCGAGGGGAAGTCCCAAAGGGGGAAAGGGTAAGCTTAGGGAAGTTGAAAATCAGGTATAGCTTCAACACCAAGTAAGTAGTCCTTTATACGTGCATGGGAGGGGAGTTTCCTTTCAACAACAATAAAAAGGAAAAAAACTGTCCTATAAGCCACTTGTGAGGGGTGAGAACCCACCCCCAGAGCTCGGGGTCAACAGATTTGTCAGGGTAGGCAACTCACTTTTGGGGGCAGTCCCGCCAAAATTTTTACATGTGTGGGTTTAAAAAGAGAGCTGGCTCGGTTTGCCAGAATGCCGTCTGGTTTGCCTTTTCCCGGTGGTTGTAAAAAGGAAAATTTAAGTTTTGGGGCGGGGAAAATTAGGTTTTTTATGGCCCGGGGAAAATTGAGTAAATTTGGGGACCAAGTTTTGGGTTTTTACTGGGTTTAAAGAAAGGGGTGTGGTTTGGGATTTATGTCAGCTAGTAGGTTGTTGTTTTAGATGAGACTAAGGAAAGGTTGTATATGTTAGAATTGGGTTTTGGGCCCAGCATAGGTGGGAAAAAAAATAAAAGGGGCCCAAAGGGGGGTTTGTATTTTGACTGCAAGACCCGGTTGGGAATAAAAGGGGGGGAGAGATTTGTGTTTTTAAAGTTGGATTTGACAAGGGATGGCAAACCCCCTCCCTGGGACAAAGGGGGGGCTGTAGTGCAGTAAAAAACCCTAATGGCCAAAATACATTGAGGGGGTTTGAGGCCCGGTACTGTTTTTCAAAACAATACTGGTCCCCCTGCTTCAAGGGGGCCAGCCATGGTTTTCCCAATTGAAAAAAATGTACGTTGAACTGAAACAACTTTAAACCAAAAATTTAATGGGTTTTTGTCATAGCAAAGTTTTAAAGTCGGGGGGGGAGTTTTGATTTAAAACCCCTGAAGGTGGTGCCCTCAGTTGAAGTGGGTTTGTAGGGTTACGGGCCAGTTTCCTGGGGGGGGAGGAAGAGAAGGAACTGTTTTTATGTTCTTTTTTCCGTCTGCCGAAGTTGGGGCAGGTTTTGGGGTTTTAGGTGGAATTTTTTTCTGGGGGGTGGAGGGGGGACCTGGGGAAGTTTTTGGGGTGGGGGAGGAGTGGGCAAAAGGGAGATGCAGAGGAAATGGAAGCTTTTGGTTGGGGATAGGGAAATGGGTAAGGAGGGAGGGGGGGGTTGGGCGTAGCACATCAGTAAGGGGGGTTTGGTGGGAGGGGTGGAAGTTGAAGAGGGGTAGGGGGGGAGGGGGGGTGGGGGGTTTGGAATTTGGGGGGGGGGGAAGAGGGGGGAGGTAGAGGGGTTTTAGGGGGGTTAGAAGAAACAGGAAAAGGGGGGGATAATTAAAAAAGGGGAAAATTGTTTGCAGACAAGAAATTTGGGTTTTAAAGGGCATGTGAGTAAATCTGATTTTGGGAACCCTTTGGGGATTACCACGCAGAGTGGGGGACAGTTTGGGGAGTTGGGAGTTATTTTGTAGTCTGTGTGGGGGTAGGTGTTTGAAAGGGGAAAATGTGAAAAAGTTTTGTGTTTTTGAGTTTGAATGTGAAGAGATGGAAGGGAGACCCCCGGCGTGGGGTAAAAACCCGGGATTGGGGGTAGCGGGGGAAGGGATGGTAGGGGGGGGTTTGGTGCAGGGAAGGGGGTTGGGGAGGGAGGGAGGGAGTTGGCTGCTCTGAGGGTGGAGAGAATGTCTTTTCTAGTAGGGCAGGAATTTGCAACTGCAGTGTGTGACCCGCCGCAGTTAGAACATTTAAGGGGGAGGTTGCAAGTGTTCCAGAAGTGGCCAGTTGCTGAACATCTGGAGCAAGTTTGTGTGGAAGTGCATGAGATTTTGTCGTGGCCGAATTTGTAGCATTTCAGACATTGTGTAATGGGGTGAAAGTTTGGAGTGAAGAGGATGTTTGGAGGAATGTGGATGTTCTTGGCAAGGATTCCTTGATTGAAGAGTGTAGAGGCGTCAGAAGGAGTTGAACAGCGTATTTTGAGGATGGTAGAGTTTTCAGGTCTGTAAATATCGTCAACAGAGACTTTGTTCTTAGTACTAATGTCTTTGATTAAGTCTTCTTTGTCTGTGTCATAGGCGGTCAGGAGAGAAGAGTCTACGTGTTTTGTTTTGCGATCACTGTGCATTTGGCGCGGTGCTCAGGAGTCCAAATAATAGTGAAGACTGCGTTGAGAAGTTTTTGTCTGGTCTCGGTTGAGGTGTACGTTTCGTAAGAATGTCTGTCAAGAAGTAGTTTGAATCCTGAGTTGGTTTTAAAGACTTTCAGCTGAGGAGCGCCAGTGATCTGGTACAGTAAATTTCCAGGACAGATAGTGGCATGATCAGATTTAGAGTATTTGAGGTTAAGCGAGAAAGAATTGGGTTTGGAAGAGGTAGAGGCAGGGTAGGCCTTAGAGGCAGGAGTAGACAAGAGTAGAGGCAGGTGTTGGCAGTAGAGGAGTGGTAAGGGGGAAGGAAGTGGAAGGCATTGAAGGCATCGTAAATTAGATGTGGCGGCCAAATCTGTGAGAATAATTGGCTAGGCAAGTACGTGTGAAGTAGACATACGTACTTGCCTGGCTATAACTTTAAAGTTTCTTGTGGAGTCCGTTTCTGGAGGCACAGGACACTGAGGAGGTGAGCTGTAGCTTGATGGAACACTGAATGCCCTGAACAGTGAGGAGAGGCAACACTGGCTGTATGGCGTGCAGGCCACACGTACAGGCTGAGGCGTGGAGACTTCAGAAAACAGGAGTGCAGAGGGGGGGGGCTTCCTGCCCTTGGGTTGGCAGCCACCGACGCACCAATCCTGATGGCGAAGACGAAGGTCCAGTAACCACCACTCGGTGAAGAGAGCAACTCTGGCTGTGAGCGATGAGGAGAGCCAACACTAGCTGTATGGCGTGCAGACTTCACATACAGGCTGAGGCGTGGAGACTTCAGACAAGGGCGAGGAGAGGCAACACTGG
>NW_026465465.1:0-14135 GCF_026875155.1 Cherax quadricarinatus
TGCCCCATTTTGAGAGCCTTTGCAGCTCTTGACATCCAGAAAGAGGACAGACCTGTGTTGTTCTAAAATTTTAATTCATTGTTTGAGCAAAATTCATAAAGTCCCTTTTGGGCCAATCCTTCAGGCTCTTCTGGCAATCTGTTATTTCACAATTGAAGAGACCCTTGATGTAAAGCCCACAATCTTCCAAAGAACATAGCTATCTTTGGATAGGCAGATGTTTTATTTAGTTCTACTTTCTGACTCCAATTCTAAAGCTTTGATAAAATGCTGAAATCTTTTCTCTGGCTGTAACAGTATTGATATTTTTCCTTTTTAGGTCTTTGTTAAATGCATTCACATTCCTAAAGATATAGCAAAATAAACAAGATGTGTAACGTAAGAGACCCCAAAAACTCGTTTCAGAACATTTCCACCTGAAATCCACTTCACTGCTGTGTGTTTAAAGTAAGCTTGAATATTCAGCTCTCTATCCTTACATAATTCATGATATAGCCGAGTGTTTAGTGCACGTCCTTGACAATACTGATGGCTGTAGGTGATGGATCATGCAAGATTTTCTCTTCTTCTGATGGGAAAACCTTTGTAGCGAATATACCCCATCAGCTGCGAATTGCTACTAACATCTCTCATTAAGCTGAATAGCATAATGTTTACTTGCTCTTTTAATGAAGAAATCACTTGTTCCTCACATTTTGTGCTAAAATAGAAATTCTCTCTTTCTCAATTTTTGCATACAAAGGTACTGAATTCAGTTCATGGCTTTCTTTCTGATCAAAACATAATCTCTCCATTTTCACAGATGTAGGTTTTAACTAAGTTGACCAATACATGTGGTTTCTTGTTTTGGGCAATCAACCAAGTTACTTCAAAGCTAACCCTTAATGCTGAACGTTGATCAAATGTACCTCTCAGTTGCTGTCCAATAATTTGCCTTTTAATAGACCTTTCCAAATTCACAAATTATTCTCTGCTGTTTGGAAGATAGATTGAGTGCCAGTTAATCAATTAAGTGTACCCTTTAATAAAGATCCAATTTTTGCATCAGTGTCTCAATTTTTACTTCTCGATTTTCAAACATTTATCACATCTGTCAGACTTCAACTCATGGGAACTTCATTCAAGGGAATCCTTCATTACTTGTTTCCAACCTTCGGACGAAGACCTACTAACACTAGTGCATGGTCACACTGTGATCCCGGCTCCTCCTGCTTCCACTCACCTGTCTTACAGTATATAAACCATTCTTTGGCCATACACTGTACTTTCTAAAGAGTGAAGGGCGAAACATCGATTCCAGTTTGAAGGACAGATTACCTCAAATTCCCCATCTCCTTACCCCCCTCTGTTTTATATTTGACTGGAGAAGCCAATGTGGAGCCAAAACATTTCCCCAATAAGGATTCCCATACAGTGCATAGTGTCTCCAAACTAAAACAGGCAATGGGTGATTAAGTAAAGCAGACACTGGGTGCCTAAGCAAAGCAGATACGGGGTCTAAGTAAAAACAGACACTGTGTACCTAAGTAAAGCAGACACTGTGTACATAAGTAAAGCAGGCAGTGTGTACCTAAGTAAAGCCGACACCGTGTACCAAGTAAAGCAGACAATGTGTACATAAGTAAAGCAGGACACTGTGAACCTAAGTAAAGCAGACACTGACTTCCTAAGAAAAGCAGATATTGTTTACCTAAGTAAAGCAGACACTGTGTACCTAAGTAAAGCAGGCGATGGGTACCAAAGGAAAGCAGAAACTCTGCGCCTAAGCAAAGCCACACTGTGTGCCTAGTAAAGCATACACTGTGTGAGGAAATGGTATGGTGATACGACAAGATGTGGAAAAAGACACTTATGTACAGTTCAGGACATTTATTAAAGGAAACGTTTCGCCACGAGTGGCTTTTTCAGTCCTAATACAGAGAAAACTAAGAAAACATTTTATATATAGTGGCAGGAGTCAGGTGAGGTGACGCGTGGGGTAGAGGTGGTAGTAGTAGTAGTAGTAGTAGTGTAGTAGTAGTAATGGAACTAAGGAGGTGAGGCAAGAGAGGGACCTGCTGGCATCAAGTAACACCAGTTCCCAGGATGGGAATATCCTCTTGCATTGAAGCTGCACTAATTTCGTCAGTAACACTATTAAAGCTAAAAATCCGGTAGTACAGTATTTCAAAAATTACTAAGCAAGAGGATATTACCCATCCTGGGAACTGGTGTTACTTGATGCAAGCAGGTCCCTCTCTTGCCTCACCTCCTTAGTTCCATTACTATACATACTACTACTCCTATACTACTATACTACTACTACATACTACTACTATCTACTACTACTACTACCACCTCTACCCACGCGTCACCTCACCTGACTCCTGCCACTATATATATAAATGTTTTTTAGTTTTCTCTGTATTAGGACTGAAGAAGCCACTCGTGGCGAAACGTTTCCTTTAATAAATGTCCTGAACTGTAATGAGTGTCTTTTTCCACATACACTGTGTACCTAAGTAAAACAGACAATGTGTGCCTAGGTAATGCAGACACTGTGGATCTAAGTAAAGTGGACACTGTGTACCTGAATAAAGCAGACACTGCATCCAAGTAAAGCAGACACTGGGATGCATAAGTAAAGCGACACTGTGATCCTAGTAATAAAGCATACACCATGTACCTAAGGTAAGCAGACTACCTGTGCTCCTAAGTAAAGCAGCCACTGGGTGCCTACGTAAAGCAGACACTGGGTTGCATAAGTAAAGCAGGACACTGGGTACCTAAAGTAAAGCAGGACACTGTGTACTAAGGAAAGCGTTTACTGTATACCTAAGTAGAGGCAAACACTGTGCTCAGAAGTAAAGCAGACAATGGGTGCCTAAGTAAAGCAGGAACTCTTCACCTAAGTAAAGGAGACACTGTGTCTAATAACGCAGTTGTGTGCTAAGTAAGCAGATACTGTGTGCCTAATAAAAGCAGGACAGTGTTGCCTAAGTAAAGCAGTTACTGTGGGCCTAATAAAAAGCAGTGTGTGCCTAAGTAAAGAGACAGTGCTGCTGCCTAAATAAAAGCAGACAGCGTGTGCCTAAGGTAAAAGCAGACAGTTTCCTGCCTAAGTAATGCAGGACAGTGTGTGCCTAAGTAAAGCAGATACGGTGTGCCTATAAAGCAGAAGTGTGTGCCTAAGTTAATGCAGTCAGTGTGTGCCTAAGTAAGCAGACAGTGTGTGCCTAATAAAATCAGAAAATGAAGGGCACAGTTTAGTATCTTTATTTCGAAACGTTTCGCCTACACAGTAGGCTCTTCAGGTCGAGTACAGTAAAGTTGATAGAAGCAGAAGAAACTTGAAGACGAAGTAATCAGTCATCACCCTTAAGTTTTGAGGTGGCAGTCCTCAGGTCTGGAGAAGGAGCATTGTTCATTGTATGAATACATAGTGTTTTCATACCATGGAACAATGCTATTCTCCAGACTGAGGGACTGACACCTCAAAACTTTAAGGGTGATGGACCTGTATACATTCGTCTCAAGTTTCTTCTGCTCTATCAACTTTTCTAGTACTCGACTGGAAGAAGCCTACTGTGTAGGCGAAACGTTTTCGAATATAGATACATAACTGGTGAATATGTGTCTGACCCTAAACAACCTGTCGGTATTGTTTTACCATTTTAAGTTCAGAAACATGGATGCCTGGACGCAGTAGTCAAATCATTCACTACATCTTCGGTGTTTGCCATTTACTTGTTATTTTTTTTTCCTCGACAGCAGCTATGATCCTTGTGGGTTTAACGCTTTCATTTTGATTATTTTTATAATATTATTTCATTTTGTGTCACACAAGGTATTAATGTTACGTTTCACTGTACCTCAAATTGTTCTCTTGCTACTAATAACCAAGATTCTCAGTTATTTGTGTGAAATATCGTCGAATGGAAAGAAGAAAATGTAATTTTGAAACTTAATTTTTTTTGTTTTTATATTTTATTTAAAAAACTTCTGTACATATTATTAATTTGGTACATATATATAAAAAATGATCAAGGACAACATCAGTAAACTATATATAAACACATAAAAAATCCAGGCAACTTCTGACAGTCTACTTATACATGTTTTTATAACATATCACTTTTTTAAAGAAGGAATAAAGTTATAATAACAAAGGCCACAAAATGGCTATTAATAAAACTCCTAAAATTAAAAACCTCAACACAATAATGCTCCAAGCTTAATGACAATCACCCAAAATTTCCCAAACTCGCAACAAATACACCAGACCTACAATATCCCTTATTAAGAAACCTGTGCTGCAACACAGGTGACCCTTTCATCCCCCCCCCCCCACTCACACACACACATTGAAAACTAACCCTATCACCAAACCCTGAATAATCATGACATTAAATTTATCCTAAATTTTAGGTTATTATGACACATGTCACTTGAGGAAACATTATTTTAAAAACCATGAATGGTACAGGACTACCAAATTACAATACCTTAAATAAGAACAATAATAATAGGTAATTACCCCAAAAAACTGATGCTGGACCACGTTACAATAAAAACAAAATAACACAGTGCTTCAAGGAAATAGTAAAAGGAAACCCTCTCAAGAAAAATTCAAATTCAGTTGCAATACCAGTGCAAGTGGAACATATACGCTACCAAAGAAAAATATACATGTTGTATAATTTATAGGTTATATACTTTAATATTTTTATTATATTTTTAATCTGCTCCTTACACCTTCCCCATCAAGGGAACTAAGCAAAACTTATCTTGCACAACCTCTCATCTGGTCACACACTAGTACCTCCAATCACACCCAACCACATCACTGCTTTTCCCAAAGGGAAAAAAAGGTTGAGCCCGTTGAAATCCCCTGAACCCCCCCCCCCTTTTTACCAACCCACTCACCCCGGCGTTAAAGCCCCTTATAACGCCAATAAATTCCCTATTGTTAGTCCTCTATAACCTCAGAAAAATACTCTTCCCACCTTTTCCCAAAAATGTCTCGGGTGCGACACAAAGTTCGTAAAACGTCACCGCCAAAGCCCTTTCTCAGCACATCCCCACCCCCTTCCCCTCATACCCCATAAAACATATATGTAGTCCACGTTTGACATATGCTAAACCTCTTACCACACTCTTCCTCCACACCACTCATATCAAGACTCAACGCTCGCAATACCGCCACACCTTGACCCCCCACCCTCACCACTCCTTACGCACCCATACCCTGATGCACCCCAAAACCCTTCACAAAAATAGACGACATGATACGCAGTCTCTTCCCCACTGAAATCTGCCCACACCCCCCACCCTCAATAACCCCCCTATCTCGGAGCATCGCTCCCGTTGGAAAATCCCATGCAGGAAACGTACATCCCCTCAGCCGCCCTAGGTCGTATCCTTAAATTTACTAAATCTTCGCCATATTACATCCCATGCATACATGGGGTAGATCCCTTCAAACCGGCGCCATACATGTCTCTCTAAAAATTTTACACAAGTTCCCACCTTTACTTTTCCTGGTTCCCTGGCTAACATTAAGGCGCGTAACACTGTCTCGCATTCCTTCATTTCCGCCCCTCCTTTACCTTTTCCTCAGGTGAGCATGTACTTATCTAGCTGACCCTCCCTCCATCCACCTGCACTCATCACTTCCCTCTTAATAAACACACATTTCACGCGCTTTCTCAGTCCAAACAAAACCAACCCTCCCCTACAACCGGCAATGTCACTTCCTCCCTTCGAAAACCATTTGCAACCCTGAACC
The DNA here is from genome assembly GCF_026875155.1 of Cherax quadricarinatus. Taxonomy (NCBI): domain Eukaryota; kingdom Metazoa; phylum Arthropoda; class Malacostraca; order Decapoda; family Parastacidae; genus Cherax; species Cherax quadricarinatus. The sequence continues at coordinate 5,768 of NW_026465465.1, forward strand.
CCACAAAAATTTGAACCCATTCTAAAATTACTTCGTGATCGCCGTTCCTGTTAACGGTTCACAGCCAAACAAACCAGGACTTTTACTATATAGTAATACATTGAGACAATACACGCTGCCTAAGGGTTAAATGGTAGGTCGCAGCATTCCCAACCGTCGCTGCCCCTTTCCACCATCCTATTCAAATTGCTAACCCTTGCAGCACTCAGGTACCTTTACATGACACCGCAGATTTTTCAGACTCCCGTCCCCCCCTTGCAAACTCACATCCAACTAACTCTCTGTCCACTTTTCCAGCCCCATGATCATTGACTTTTCCAGATTTACCTTCATCCAGTAGCTCTCCCAAAGTGTGTACAACTTCCCCCAAAAGCTAACAACCGTGTCTCCTCACTTGCCAAAATAGTGGTATCATCAACATACCCCACCAACCAGGAAAACGGCTTCAGCTCACCATCCCTCCCCCCCGTCCTTAGACGATCCTCCACCATCTATAAAAGGGTTTCCTGAACACATGCAAACAATATTTGTGATAAAGGACTTTCCCTGCCGAAGACCCCGCTCCATGTTGACTCCCCCCCCCCACACACCCATTGATTTGAAACCCTTACCTTCGCGTTTGAGTACAACGTATCCACCCACCCCACTATTTTCTTCCCCCAAACCCTGTCGTAGGAGAATATCCCTCAAACCCTTTCTTTCCACCCTATCATAAGCCCCTTGCCAATCCAACGCCACCAACGCTCCTCTTTCCCTTTCCATGTCCTCCAGGAACCCCTTGATAATCCCGTGGCCCACGCTCATTGACCTACCAGGTAAACCAAACTGACTCAAACACGACCCTCCCCACAACACATTTAAGCCGTTCCCAAAAATTTTTCGCAAATAATTTATAATCAGCACAAAGCAATGAAATGGCTCGATAACCCCGAAGGGTACTCTGCTGTTTACCCTTTGGGACCAACACCACCCACCGCCGTTGCCTGAGATTTCCCATCTTACCTCCGTCTTTCATGGCATTCATTAACCTTACTAGGAAACCCCTAAGCAGACCCCAGTGCTTTTACATAAAATTCGCTAGGTAAAAAAATCGATCCCGGGTGCCTTACCCTTCCTCATGTCCATAAGGGCTCTCCATATTTCCCCCTCCTCAATGAACCCCACCCAGTTGCCTCCCGATCACTCCTCCCCAGTTTGCACGGCACATACTCACATCCTTCCCAAGAACCTCCCACCCACCCCACTATTTTTCCCCCCGTTTTTCCTCAAACCATCTATCTGCATATGCACTCATCCCCTTGGTGTCCCTTTAAAACCTGACCCTCTCTAAAACCCCCCCACAGAAGATATGACTTGCAAACCCGGTATTGTAGTCGTTCGCTGTCGTACCTTCTGTCCTCGCAGCACACCCAAACTGATGGCTTGTCGCCCCAGAGTACTTCGTTCTAACCCGCCCCGTACCCGTACAACTGCAAAACGTTCTTCCTGCAAATCCCGTATTCTGTCCTTCAACATGTGTATATCCTCCACCGGGTTTCACCCCGGCCACCGCCCCCCCTCGTAACAATTCCGTAATCTAGATTCTAAGTAATTTGACAAAACCATACCGCAATTGATTAATGCATTTGCCCTCCCTCACATAAAAAATGAAGTATTCGTACTTTGCCACACTATCCCACCATCCTACCACGTTCTTCCCCATTCTTCTGTCGGAACAGAGCTGTTCCCAAAATATTGCAAACGCTTCCACTCCCTCCCTATCCCCCAAAACCATCGTGTTCAGTTTCCAATAACTTCCCTGCCTACGAGCCAAAGCATCCCATCCCACCTCCACTAATACCGCCCTATGATCGGAAGACACCATCTCTATAGTTTTAAAAGACTCTACCAAAACCCTCCGAATAAATATAATCTGTCCAAACGAGCCCGCATATCCCCTTCTTATAAAAGTATGTTTCCACCTCCCACTGACCTCCCCCAAAAGCATCACGTAAGTAAAGATCTCTAAGCAGGCCCCCCCAAGACTGAGGAAAAATAACCCGCTCCCTCTGGGTTCCACGTTGTCTTCTTAATTACACAATTCCAATCCCCCCCACAATCGCGACAGACGGTAACGTGCGTAGGTAATACACGAGCTCCTCCCGCACAAAATCCCATCTTCACTTTCACGTCACTTTCTGCTGGGGCATAACACACACAAACGCCACTCTCTCTCCCATCCCCATCCTTCCACACGTAATACTCTCCCCCCTCCCCCCCCCCCCCCCCCCCCCCCCCTTTCCTATGCAATACAAACAGGCCCGCCTCCTGATCAACACACCCATCCTCCTTTTAAACGCTCAGATGGCAACACATAAGCCTGATACCCAGGCACCACTAATTCACGACAAGCTTAAAATTGTGCTCCTGCACAAAAGCTACGTCCAACCTTATACCTATTCAAAAACATCCTGAAGCTTCCCGTTTAAACACCATCACACAGACCATTAATATTTATTGTTACACACCTGAGGCCAGTTTAAGGTTTCCCTTTCCCCGCCTCATGTCAAGATTCTTTCCCTTTCAGACCGTTCCCTTGGACTGTGCCTTTGCCACAGATTCCCCCCTCCTTCCCAACCATCCCCCCCCTTCTGTTGTGGCCCTCTCGCAGAGTCACTCTGGGTACCATACCCCATTCTTTTTCCCCGGCCTTTGCGCCGGGTCAGAACATCGTCCGAATCTACGCTGCTGCCCTTTTCCTTGTAGCTCCTCAGTTTCCATATCTGAGTCCTGGGAGCCAGCACCATGAACTTCCACCTCTACACCCTTAATCCGCCTCCATGCCCCTCCATGGCACTCGCACGTCCACCACAGGTGCCACCCGATCCTCCCCTTTCCCCCACACACCTTCTGCCCTGATCCCAGGGTCTTGTTCGCTGTAACTTCCACCTCCGTTAGACTGTAACATAGCCTGATCACCGTCCCCCCAACTCCTCCTCAATAGCCTTCACTGCTGCGCCCTCCCGTACCTCCTCACTTGACAAATGTACTGTTATGGGCCAGGTGATTCATGGATCACCACTTCTTCCGATTCCCCAGGAGGAGCCACCACCACTTCACTCCACATGCGACCACGCCCTCCTCCTTGCACCCGGTTCTTCTTTAGGCATCGGGTGCTCATGCGCAGGTGCTCCGCCCCTTGCCGGCCCAGGAGCCACTGTTGATGGGCCAGGGGATTCATGGATCACCACTTTTCCGATTCCACTGGAGGAGCCACTACCTCTTCAAATCCACATGCGACCACGCCCTCCTCCTTGCCCCCCTTCTTCCCTTTGGCATCGGGTGCTCATGCGCAGGTGCTCCACCCCTTGCTGGCCCAGGAGCCATATCCGCTTGCCACAGTCTTCTGGGCCCCCATATGGTCAAATTTTGCCACACAGTCGGCACGTACGTCTCTGCCCCGCATACCTACCATTACCTGGGTTCTAAATTCTTCGAGATATACATACGAGGGTATAGGATTTCCTAAGCGTCATCTTGAGATTAAAAGAACCCTCAGGAAATCCTGTGTAAGCACCTTTTACCCATTTGCCAGGTTGGGCCAGATGTACAGTTCCATAACGTTCGAAAACATTTTCGATATCTACCTCATCAGCCTCAAAAGGCACGTTGCGGAGCTTAACCCACGAATAATGTCGTTTATACATCAATCAACTTTACCCTCACTGCCGGTGTTACGTAATGCTGACATCTTGGTAACGATCAACCAAAGCCTCGTATACTTGAGCAGTTAGCACTTTCCCCGAAAATTACTATATACACCGTTCAGTGCCACTCCATATAAATCCTCGTCTCTGATGCCATATGTCTCTCGTATAATTTTGGGCAATAACACATCGACTGACGTAGGTGTTAAAACCCCACTAATAAGTTCAATGCCCACAGTATTCACTCTCCTGCGCACACCTGGTGCCATGTCGTAGACTGGTTTGCTCGTCTGGGAAACAGTAGAGGGGTGCAAAGCACGTCCACACTCTACCTCATCCAGGCAGCGAATGCACAACACCTCCTCGTACCACTGCTGTCAGGTTACTGAGGAGCGTCAGGCAAGGGGGTCTGCACGGCCCAATAGCGATGCAGACAATGACTTTTGATAGAACTTAATTAACTGAACTCTGACATAACTAATTTTCATTAATGTGATGTTCTATTTTTTATCTACTTCCATATATATCTGTAGTTATTTCAATAGAATTAATTTTATTTTCCGTATAATATATCTTCCATATCTTCGTGTACATATTAGTAAAATATTTAATGTAATTTTATTTTTAAATTAGGTTTAAGTTTGCCCGAAATGTTCTGTATAACTGTGGCATGCAAAGAGTACGTAACCTTTATTCGGCACATGTACACACCCTCATTTACAGGCTATCTCCCCCAACCAGCGAACCAGGTTGCTAAGAGTTGATGATGGGGCCCCGTCGTTCAACTAGTGACCAGGTTCTAGCCAATAAGAAGATGGTTTTGGCAATCGCAGAGGTTAGGTGGGTACCTCTTCCTGCTTCCCTTTCATTCCCATTCTGACTGGGTTTAACACGGGCTGCTATCTTGTGGGTTTTATTTTCTTGCTTTCCCGGGAGTGCACTATACTTTTAATTACATAGTGTAATATTCTGTTTTAAATTTGGGGAAAGGGTAATATAAGTCTAAACTTTTTCTCTGTTTTTTTTGCTCCCATTACACCCGGGGGAACAGGGGCCCTTTGGAAACCTGGGTTTTAATAATAACCGAGGCATTTTTACAAAAATTTAAAAACAGGAAAGGGCCCCCCTTATCGGGGGGTTAGGTTCCAGGGTACCCCCGTAAAAACGGGAAAACCCCCGTAAATGGAAAACCCTTTTATTTTCCTTGTAAATGCTTAAATGCAGATAACTTTTTTCACTGAATATATTAAATTAGAAATAGAACTAAGCAAAAAAAAAAACAAGAAAATAAAATTCTAATAATAATATTACATTATTACATTATTTTTATTATTTTTATTATTATTTTTTTTATTCATAAATGAGAGGACTCTTAGTGTTTTTTAATGTGTCCCTACATGAAAGCAGTGGTAAGTTTATTTGGGTACAGGATACAATAAGTATAATTATCAAGTAATAAAATTATAAAAAATTTTTTAAAAAATTTGAAATTTTGGGTTTCCAGCAAAAGGGAGACTTGTGCTTACTGAGCTCATGGAGAATGTAAACAAACAGGGTGGGGCACGGTGACCGTATTAGAAAGTCAGGTGGGGGGAGCCGTATAGCGAGTTTTGGTCATAATTTGAATGTCCCCATTAGGGAACGCCGTAAAGTGAAACGCCGAAAGGGGGCCTTCCTGTATCAACAACCACAATAATTCAGTGAATCACTGAATTCTGCACAAAAAAAGTTCATAGAAAAGTTTGATGCAAATAGTTTAGTTAACCAAGAAGCCGAAGACTAAGATACTTATACACTTCAAAATATTTATTGTTCAACAAGTGTTGCACAAATGTTACAAAGGATACACAAGTGTTGCCAAGTTTACACAAGTGTTTCACAAGTTTCACAATGTTTTGGTTACACAGTGTACACAAGTTTTACACAGTGTTACACAAGTGTTACAGAAAAATTTGTACAAGTGTTACACAAGTGTTACACAAGTATTACACAAGTGTTGCACAAGTGTTACACAAGTGTTGCACAAGTGTTGCACAAGTGTTGCACAAGTGTTGCACAAGTGTTACACAAGTGTTACACAAGTGTTGCACAAGTGTTGCACAAGTCTTACACAAATATTGCACAAGTGTTACTCAAGTGTTACACAAGTGTTGCACAAGTGTTGCACAAGACTTACACAAGTGTGGCACAGGTGTTTCACAAGTGTTGCACAAGTGTTGCACAAGTGTTACACAAATGCTGCACAAGTGTTACACAAGTGTTGCACAAGTGTTGCACAAGTCTTACACAAGTGTTACACAAGTGTTACACAAGTGTTGCACACGTGTTACACAAGTGTTGCACAAGTGTTGCACAAATGTTGCACAAGTGTTACACAAGTGTTGCACAAGTGTTGCACAAGTGTTACACACGTGTTGCACAAGTGTTACACAAGCGTTGCACAAGTGTTGTACAAGTCTTAAACAAATGTTGCTCAAGTGCTGCACAAGTCTGACACAAGTGTTGCACAAGTTTTACACAAGTGTTGCAGAAATGTTACACAAGTGTTACACAAATGTTACACAAGTGCTACACAAGTGTTGCACAAGTGTTGCAAAAGTGTTGCACAAATGTTACACAAGTGTTGCAGAAATGATACACAAGTGTTACACAAGTGTTACACAAGTGTTACACAAGTGTTACAGAAATGTTACACAAGTGTTACACAAGTGTTGCACAAGAGTTACACAAGTATTGCACAAGTGTTGCACAAATGTTACTCAAGTGTCGCAGAAATGTTACACAAGTGTTACACGAGTGTTACACAACCGTTACACAAGGGTTACACAAGTGTTCCTCAAGTTTTACACAAGTGTTACACAAGAGTTTCACAAATGTTACACAAGAGTTACACAAGTGTTACACAAGTGTTACACAAGTTTTACACAAGTGTAACACAAGTGTTACAGAAATGTTACACAAGAGTTACACAAGTGTTGAACAAGTGTTGCACAAGTGTTACACAAGTTTTACACAAGTGTTACACAAGTGTTACACAAGTGTTACACAAATATTACACAAGTGTTGAACAAGTGTTACACAAGTTTTACACAAGTGTTACACAAGTTTTACACAAGTGTTACACATATATTACACAAGTGTTGAACAAGTGTTACACAAGTGTTACACAAGTGTTACACAAGTGTTACGCAAGTGTTGCACAAATGTTACACAAGTGTTACACAAGTGTTGCACAAGTGTTGCACAAGTGTTACGCAAGTGTTGCACAAGTGTTGCACAAATGTTACACAAGTGTTGCAGAAATGTTACAAAAGTGTAACACAAGTGTTACACAAGTGTTACACAAGTGTTGCACAAGTGTTACACAAATGTTACAAAAGTGTTACACAAGTGTTACACAATTGTTGCACAAGTGTAGCACAAAAGTTACACAAGTGTTGCAGAAATGTTACACAAGTGTTATCCAAGTGTTACACAAGTTTTACACAAGTGTTACACAAGTGTTACACAAACGTTACACAAGTGTTACAAAAGTGTTGCACAAGTGTTGCAGAAATGTTACAAAAGTGTTACACAAGTGTTACACAAGTGTTACACAAATGTTACACATGTGTTAAGTAAGTATTGCGAAAGTGTTACACAATTGTTGCACAATTGTTGCACAAGTGTTGCACAAATGTTACACAAGTGTTACACAAGTGTTGCACAAGTGTTGCACAAATGTTACACAAGTGTTACACAAGTGTTAAACAAGTGTTACACAAGTGTTGCACAAGTGTTACACAAATGTTACACAAGTGTTACACAAGTGTTCCACAAATGTTACACAAGTGTTATACAAGTGTTACACAAATGTTACACAAATGTTACACAAGTGTTACACAAGTGTTACACAAGTGTTACACAAATGTTACACAAGTGTTACACAAGTGCTGCACAAGTGTTACACAAGTGTTGCACAAGTGTTACACAAGTGTTGCACAAGTGTTGCACAAGTGTTGCACAAATGTTGCACAAGTGTTGCACAAATGTTACACAAGTGTTACACGAGTGTTACACAAGCGTTACACAAGTGTTGCACAAGTGTTGCACAAGTGTTACACAAGTTTTACACAAGTGTTAAACAAGTGTTACACAAGTGTTTCACAAGTGTTACACAAGAGTTACACAAGTGTTACACAAGTGTTGCACAAATGTTACACAAGTGTTACTCAAATGTTACACAAGTGTTACACAAGTGTTGCACAAGTGTTACACAAGTATTACACAAGTGTTACACAAATGTTACTCAAGTGATACACAAGTGTTGCACAAGTGTTGCACAAGTGTTGCACAAGTGTTACACAAGATTTACACAAGTGTTACAAAAGTGTTACACAAGTGTTTCGCAAGTGTTGCACAAGAGTTACACAAGTGTTACATAAGTGTTACAAAAATGTTACACAAGTGCTATTACACAAGTGTTGCACAAGAGTTATACAAGTGTTACATAAGTGTTACAAAAATGTTACACAAGTGCTATTACACAAGTGTTGCACAAGTTTTGCACAAGTCTTGCACAAATATTACACAAGTGTGGCAGAAATGTTACACAAGTGTTACACAAGTGTTACACAAATTTACAAAAAGTGTTACTCAAATTTGCGAAGTGTTTCACAATGTTTTCAAAAAAGTTGCACAAA